>WAAG01009442.1:56678-69764 GCA_013390105.1 Tichodroma muraria | reverse complement strand
CCGGGCTGGCAGGCGTGGCAGCGGCAGGGCTGGGACGTTGAGCTGGCTTGGGAAAGAGGCTGGAGTTTAGGGCGATCTTGGTTCACCCCGCTTAATTCACCTCCTGAGAGAGCAGGTTGGGTGCAGTCCTGCTCAGGTGGCAGCTGGGGTGGTCTGGATCCCTGTCTTGTGGGAGAACTGCGCTCGGCTCTGCGTTCCTTCAGGTCTCCCCCGTGCTTAGAGGATGAAGGTAAAGGCAAGAGCGGCAGCTCCGTGGCCGATTCCACGTCTCCCACTTGAATGCCTCAATTGGAAGTGAGATCTTCCACCTCCATCCCAGCTGCATTTCTGCTGGATCTGTGATTACTGGGATGAAATTGCAACTGAATTCTGTCAGCTTTGAAGCCTGAACTAGGAGAGGTGGTCTTTCCATCAGACATGTAATTACCTGTCTACAAAATTATGAACGTGTACAAGGGAAAAAAGGGAAAAGCAAGATCTCTGTCAAATGGCAGAAAGGCTGTCATTTTCCCTGTTATTTTTTGGGTTGATTTCCTCCATTCACAGCAGTGCTTAATCCAGCTGGGAACCTGCTCCAGAGATCATTCTGCCTGATAAGCTCCCTTGTCAGTGCTGACCCTAAGATCTGGAAGAACACAGGACTTGGTGTTAGAAAAGCCTGGAAAAATTCTCCAATCTTAGAAGCAGTAAAAATTTGTTCTCCTGTGTAAGAAGAACATCTTTTTATGGTGGCTGAACGCTGGCTGGCAGTCAGGATGGCAGTACTACTTGTTAAATGCAAGTTACTGAAATACTTCATTTTGGGACTAATTACACAGTGCGTGGTTGCTCCGGAGATCCCGTGTAATTAAAGAGAAGGTTCCTGCAGCACTGCCATGATGTTGATGGTGCTCAGCGAGGAGAGACTCAGATCTCCTGGAAGGGCACAGATAATGTGTTAATTAAGGGGTTACATGGAGTTACTGTGCTTAGAGACAGCATCTCCTCTTTTCCTAGAGAGATCCTTGGATTTGACCAAGGTCCCAGGTTATCAAAGCCTCCCATAATTTTAAATATGTGCTTAAACCCTTTTGAAGGCAATGGTGCTTAAGGACCAGCCTCAGTTACACTGAATTTTGCTGGTTGGTCAGGGATGAATCCTCACTGGTGCTTGTTGTTCCTCAAGAACACAACTCATCCCTCGATCCAATACAGCAGGCTGGAAACGCCCTAGTGACTGTCACACTTAACTTCATTTCTCTTTAAACTCTTAAGAGCTTGAAAAGGTTTTTCTTTTCCCCAAGAAACTAAATGAGGGTTTACGTAGGAGGAAAAAAATATTACCTCTGGCTATATTGTTTTACTGTGCCGACCAGTGGGGAGGCTTGACAGAGGATTATATAGTGAAAAAGGCCCAGTTTTCCAATGCTTTAATGACTGGAACTTTGTTTTACCTCTCAACTGTGACCATTTAAAAACTACTTGACTGATTTTGCCCTCAACACGATGTTGAATGTGGCTTTATTGTCTTGGAGAAAGGGGTTGAAATTAAAATGTAATTTAATGATTCAGGTGGTAACACAGATTACCCAATAGCTGCATGTGGAGTGGGCCTTCGTGAGCATCCTTTGGTATGAAAATGCTTCCCTAGACAAAATTTAATTTACCAGTGTTATGTGGTTAAGTTCCCAAGTCATGGAATCCCAGGATGGTTTGGATTGGAAAGGACCTTAAAGCTCATCCCGTTCCACCCCTGCCATGGCAGGGACACCTTCCACTCTCCCGGGTTACTCCAAGCCCATCCAGCCTGGCCTTGGGCACTGCCAGGCATCCAGGGGCAGCCCCAGCTGCTCTGGGCACCCTGAGCCAGGGCCTGTCCACCCTCCCAGGGAGCAATTCCTTCCCAATATCCCATCTAACCCTGCCCTGTGGCAGTTTATACCCACTGCCCCTTGCCCTGTCACTACCTGCCCATGTAAAAAGTCTCTCTCCCTCCTCTCCCGTCTTTAAATCCTGTGTGAGGAATCTCAACTGAATGTTCAGCCAACAGCAAAATGAAAGCAAAGTCTCTGCCTTGACTGAATGAGCTGGAAGCACATTTAGACATCTTTGGGAGATACCTGAGTTTCTCTGTCCTCTGGAGAGTTCAGGTTTAACCAAGGCAGGCTCGGGGTGGGAGGGGAAGCCAGCTCTGGGAGGAAGGTGCCGAGCCTAAAGGTGGCACAAGAGGACAGGAGCAGAGCTGGAATTGCACCCCAGGCCCCCGTGAGTGCCTGTGCTCTGTGCCAGCAGCAATCCCTGCAGGCTGGGGCTGCTCCCTGCATTCAGCTGTGGGTAAACCCTTTAGGGAAGGACATTATTGCCCACCACGGTGGGGAAAGGAGCTGTAAGAAACAGACAATTTGGCCATGAAATAGCTTTTTTGTCTTCTGGGGAGGTGGGCTTTAGTAGGATTATTAGAAGTAGAAGGCAGTGGGGGGTCTGTGGTTGAAAGCTCCAAGGTTCCTTGCCATGCTCCTCTCTCTTGCCATGGGTGTTTCATCAGGGTCTGTAGAAAATCAGATCAGATAAACCCCACTTTGAGTGTCTTGTGCCAGGCTTAATTCCTCATGCTGTGTCTCTCTCTGAAAGGAGTCAAGGATCCTTGGCTGTGGCTGCCCTCTCTGCAGTGATACTTCTTTCATGCCTCCACTTGTTCCTGTGCCCTCTGGCTCACCTTTAGTCCAGCCCATTCCCAAAACAGCCCCACAGTGCCTCCATCCCAACAGAAATAATAACAGGAGGCAGAGATTCCAGAGGAATGTTGTTCTTCTAAAATGTTCATTTACAGTTAGTTTGCAGCTCAATTTATTATTTTTTTTATGAATAAATTTACTGTAATAGGAATGAGTCAGCATGGATATATTGCAGGTAAATCATGTCAGACTAATTTGATCACTTATGCTAATGAAATAACTATCAGGCTAGATAGTATAAATCTATCTGGTTGTCCATGAGGCTTTAAGAAAATTTTGCCTGATGGATTATGGTCCAAACTCCCTAAATGTAGGTTAAAATAATCTATTATTGAAAAGGGTATTATACTGGGAGGAAGGCTTGGAGCTCAGGGTGAGTGTCAGTGAGGAGAGGGCTGAGCTGCAGATCCTCTGCTGGGGCTCTTTAATATTTTTATTAAAGATTTACGGGACACGGCAGCGTGTAGGGTCATTAAATTTGCAGTTATACAGAGCTAAAGGGATCAGGCAAGACTTGCTGGTCTTCCTTTTTAGAAAAATTACTTTCTGGCAGTAAAATCTTGCTAAATTATGCAGGGAGACTGAAAACATGATCCTGACTGCACCAGGGTGCTCCGTGGCACTTTCAGAGGTGGGGGTACAAACTGGGGTTTTCAGGGTGGAGATGGGGAGGTTTGTACTGGGAGACTGGGGGAGAGAGAAATCACCTGCAGGACACGGAGAGAGTTTTCCTTAATTATTAAATTTTTTAGGTCCTTAAGACACTCTCACCATAAATGTTTGCCCAGTAGTGGTTGATAGAAGATAACTGGGAGCAGCTTCTGGAGTGATGTGCTGACTGTGCTGCTCCAGTGGCAGTGGGATATGCCCTCCTCTTCCAGCCTCTCCAGGAAAAAAGCTCAGTCTTGGGAAGATGTTCCATAAGTAGCAGCTGATTTGTCGCATGAGATTCTGAGCAGGGGAAGAGCGAAAATAACAGGAGAATGGTTTTTCCCTCTATTTTGGTCTCTGATTTAAATCAGTTCCTGAGGCAGAATTCATTTCTGGGAGAAGAGTGATGCTTTTGAACAGAGATTTCTGCAAAGGGGGAGAACACCAGTGTTTCTGAGCCAGTGGAAGTGTCTAAAGGTGGCCAGTTGCACATCCAGCATACCCAGATGCCACACTCCTGATTCCTTCACCAGTGAGGCACTGGACTGCAAACCTTATCATTAGCAGAAGGGCAAAAATATTAATGTCTAACCCAGAAAATAAATCTGTTCAATAAATCAAAGACAGAAGCAAAGATGAAATCTGAAATCCCCGTGGAGTGGGAATAACTCATTCCTGGTGCCGGTTCAAAATCAGCCACCTCAGGAGAACGTAATGATCCTGGCGTTTAGTGAAATTAGACTTGACACTGGCCAGGGCCCTGTTATTTTGGTTAGTTAGGATTTGCAATTGTTTGCCACCCTTCAGAAATCCCGGTAACCTGTTGGAAGGGCAGGCAGATTAAGATGCCCTCTCTGTGCACGATTACTCACCACACCACAGCTCCACATTAATTGGAAAATAACTGGTGGCTGAGCACGTCTCACCCGGGCTGTCATCGGAGCCCGGGAGCGCCGCGCTGAGCTCACACACGATCTGTTGTACACACAGCAGCTCACAAAAACCTCGCAGGAAATTAAAGCTCCAATAGCTTATCAGATGCAAAGATAATTATTAATCCTTAATGATCCCGGTAATTTCTTTATGGGAATTCACCTCCACTTCCTTCAGGGCCTCCAGCATGAGAACACACGGTTCCCTTCCTGAACCTCAGCTCTAGATTTTCTTTTTTTCAGAGCCTGACAGTGAGCTGGAGAAGTCTGAGGGTTTGATGGTCCAAGCCAAGCTCCCAGGGCGTGGACTTCTACAGTCACAGACAAGAGGAAAATCATGGAATCACAGACTGGTGAGGTTGGGAGGGACCTTAAAGCCCATCCAGTCCCAGCCACTGCTATGGGCAGGGACACTTTCCACGAGAGCAGGTTGCTCCAACCTGGCCTGGAACTCTTCCAGGGATGGGGCAGCCACAGCTGTGGGTGAACTGTGAGCTCCAGTCATACCACCTTCCCTCTCCTGCTAGTGGGAATCTCGTTTAGCTGTTTACCAGAACAGAGTGGAATGGGGGGAGATTGAGCTCATTGGGCTGTGTAAGCTGTCTGGGAAACACCATGAGGTTCTGCAGGGAGACAAGCAGGGGCAGAGAGGCTTCCTAGAGGTGCAACCTGCCCTAGGAAGCAGGAATTTGCAATATGAACAGGTCTGGGGAGTGAAATGCCCGGTGCTCGTCCACTCTGTGTTTCAGGAGTCGTTACTTGGGATAGGTTTGGTCTGGCCCCATGCCTTGGAGCATTCGGTAGCACCATGGGTTCTGTGGGTCCCTGGGGCTGCTCCCATGGCTGAAAGGACTCCAGTTCTGCAGCCTGGACCCGACTGTAGTAATTGGCAAGGTCAGGAGAGTCCCCTCAAAGGGGCTGCCCTGCTCCAGATAAAGCAAACACCAACACAGGCACGAGACGGGCAGGGAGCTGTCAGAGCAGCTGCTCCTTCCCGGAGCAGCAGATGAAAGTTAATCTGGACATGCACAGCCTGCTTTATTGTTTTGATAACACATTCACTCTGAAATGCTGTTGTTCCAGGGAAGCAATAGCTGGCAGTCAGGAAGTTGCTTGTTTCGTGATTAGAATCGCTGTAGCTCCCAAGGGGAGGGATGGCACTGTCTGGGCAGGCTTGGATCTGCCGAGAGCACTTGCACCTGCTACTCCAGGTCTGTGGAGTAGAAGGGTCTGGTCTATGGTGCAAAAGTTGTCACTGATGACGTGAGATTTAGGAGCTTATGCTGTGCCCTGTGAGACACAGCACTGAATGGGAGCAGGGAGAAGTGGAGTTCAGCCAGTGACACGAGCTCACGGCTTGCTTTGGCAGGAAGCTGTACAGGTAAGATCAGTTTATTCAATGCATTCACTTTTTTATGCAGGAAATGCACTCCTTGTATCCCACTGCCTGAGTCCACGTGTTCCCTGTGTATCCAAACAGCAGCTGAATTTTCGCTTGTGACAGTTCAGCTTGCACAAACCAAGGGAGAGATGGAAAGACCTTTGTGCATCAGTGGATGGCTTTTTAGATTGGCTTTTTAAAAAGCGATCAGATGGATCGCTTTTTATTTTTGCTCCGATGCCAGGTCTGGATTTGAAATAGAAAAGCAGGATCCTGTTTTGTGGAGTAACTTTTGGAGGGGGGGCCCTGAAGGAGGAATGCAAGGCAGGCTGGAGAGATCAGACAGGAACCAGGAGAACAAAAGCTGCCAGTGTTGGGGATGTGGGAGCTGGTGCTGGATGAAGCGGGACCTCCTGCTGCTCGCGGCTCGCTGCTGCTGCCGTGGCCAGGCTGGCATCCCGTGCAGGGGGAATGCAGGGAAGAGCTAATCTGTGGAAACAGAAGGACAGACTTAGCTTGAGAAGATGAGCACGCTGAGCTGGTTTCTGCTCTGTTACACCCTGAAACCTCGCTGATATCCGTGCAGCTCCCCAGCTGGAACTCAGAGCAGACGGGGGTTCTTTATGCATTTTCTCCAGAGCCAGACTGGTGAGGATTTGTTGAGGACTGGAGAAACTGATACTGAGATTTTCAGCTCAGCAGGAGGGAATCTCTGTTTGCTTAATTTGGGAAGAGACTGCCCTATAACTTACAGTATGTAAAGCTGAAGCAGAAATATCCCCTTGTGTAGAGTTTGAGACAGCCAGGAAAAGTCTTTCAGGCTGCCTGAGCCATTCCACAGGCTTCTTCCCTTCCTTCAAATACAAAGATATGCCTGCTGCAAACAGTTTGGGCAAGGACTAGACTCCAGTATAGTAATCCAGGGATTCCCACGGCCACGTGTAGTGTAACCAGCCCCCTGTATAATTTCTCCCAGAGGTGAGTTAAAGAGCCCCTTCTGGAAAACACCTGACCTTGTCATTTCACCTGGTGCCCTGGGAAGCTCTTCCAGTGCTGGACATCCTCAGTGGCTGCTTCTGTTAGGTTTTACTTCAAGGTTAAATTTGCAATTGTCTTGGAAGAGGTATCATTGCCCAAAAGCCCTCCCTACCAACTGCCATCCCCTATCAGTGCCGGGAGCAGTGGCCAGGTCCTGTCTCAGTCACATCCTTGACAAGCTGACACCTTGGGCTCCTTCAGGAGAATGCTGGGCAGCTTCCATTTCCCAGCCCCAGAGTCACTGTTTGGCTTTGTGGAGTTGCTCCTGTATTTTCCCTTTCTCCATTAAGGAAGGAAGAGAGCCTGATCGTGGCCTTCCAGCAGGTTCCTGGAGCTGTTTGCCAGAAGGAATCCTTCCTTCTGGGATCATCCATTGTCCCTTCTCAGCACCGAGGCATCACAGTCCCCCTTTATGGCAGCTTTAGGGCTATGGCAAATCTCCGGTGTCCCCCAAGTCCTTTTCCAAACTATTCCTTTCCGAGGCAGCATGCTGTGAGTGTAACCTGGGTTTCTGGTTGCAGATTTCTTACCTTGTGTTTGACAGTTTAAATCATGTTTCACTGGCATGTGGCCAGCTCTCACTCGTGTCAGATCCCAGTGTATTGATAGCCCAATCCTGCTTCTTGTTCCCCTCCCACCAATCTCGTTGGCATCTGCAAACTTTCCCATGACAAGGATTTATATAGAGTCATTCAGATCATCGATAAAAATATTAAATAAAACGGCAATGGGAGTTTCACTCTTCTTTTATCCCAGATATTTTTAGCCACTGTAATATTGCTATATGTGTATTGAGTGGTGGCTGTTGGAACATCCAGTAAATATGCCTTTGAAGAACAGCCAGTTTCCAGGAATGCTTTCCACCTTAAATGGGCATTCCCAATCCATTGCGCTGGCAGCTGAGGCCTGGGAAAACAGAAATGTTAAATGCATAGGTGTGTGTGTCCCTGCTGGTGCAGGTGTTTGCACAGCTGTAACCAGATCATGCCCTGTGGTGTTGAGACCTTGGTCTTTAGCTGTGCAGGAGCTGAAAGCACAGGCAGGGCTGTGCCTCTGGGAGAGAGGCCTGGGCAGCCTTTGGCACGGGAGCAGGAGCTCTCGTGCCGTGCTGGAGGCAGAGGAGTTTTTATTTAAAGGAATAAAGGAAACTTGGCCCACGCGGGGCTGCCGGAGCTGCCCCGCTGTGCCCGGCCCTGATCTCACTGTGGGGTCAGCTGAGCACGGAAAGCTCTGCAGGAGGTCGTGGCTGGGGAGCTTGGACAGCAATAGAGGAATTCTGACTGCACACAGTATCGTCCAAGGGCTCCATCTCAGGGCTGTTGCTCATGGCACTCAGGCAGGAGGGGATAGGAAGGGAGGGCAGCTGAAGGCAGTTCCTGCTACAGTCAGCTCAGCGTGGCCTAGGAGGGCCTTGGGCAACCTATCCACCATCCCTGTCTGCTTTTCATTATTGTTTTTATAGCCAGAAATAAGAGCTTTATTGGCTTTATTCATCTCCTGTCAGATGCCCAATCAACATCTGGCAATGCAGTAATTCCCAGAAAGTGCTGACCTAGTGAGAGGCAGTGGAGCAGGAGGTGTGCAGGAAGGTCTCCATCCCCCTTCCCATCCCTGGCTGCTCTTTTCATTATCTTCCCAGCACAAGTGGGATGTCTACCCCACCTCACTGGATTTCAGAGCACCAGGCTCCTGGGAGATCCTGGGGTTGAAAGGCACCTGAAAAAAACAGCTGGGGCATGGAGATAGGGGCAGGAGGAACTGAGCAGGAGACAGGGTATCCCAAAACCTGCTGCTGGGCTGGAGTTGGCCCATGCATAGGGAGGAGATTGGACAAATGGATCAGAAAGGAGCTGATTCCTTTCTGATCCATTCCTTTGAGCAGTGCTGGGCCAGTGTAAGGGATGCACACAGCAGGGCAGAGCAGCTCGGCTCCCCCTGCTCCCATTTGCCTTCGTTTGGATTTGCAGAGGACTCGGAACTCAGACGTGAGAATGCAGGGATGCTCCCCGAGGGATCTTTGACAGAGTTTCCTGCATGTTAGGAGATTTTAAGATCCAGCAGAAGATTGAATAGAGAGGAACCCATTTTTATTTACTTGGGTGCATATTGGACTCATAATAAAACGGGGTGTAACAAGCCAGAGGCAAGTTCTGTTCCACTCGCAGATTAGCCGGAGTGTGGCTGCTCCAGCAGGTCCAGCAGGTTCCCTGTCAGATCCCTGGGCTCCCACGGTGGATTTCTTGAGCCCCCTTTTCCCACAGAGGTCCCGCCCTGCCTTCTCCCTCAGGTGTGGGTGGCTCGGTTTGTGCTGGATTGCGGGACCTGCCTTTCCACATCTTGGCTTTCCTTTGCCCCCTTTCCTGCATTCCAGCTCCAGCCAGTTGGTCAGGGCAGTTCCTCCCGCTTCTCTGTCAGAGTCTTCTCCCCACATCTGGGTCCTTTTCTGCCAGCCACTTCCTTGGCAAGTTCCCTTCTGTTCCTGTGGCACTGTTCCTGTCTCTCTGATCGTGCTCCTGTCCTGGACCAGGTGCTGCCCAGCTCTTTGATGGACTCTTCTGCCCCATAAATCCTCCATGGGCTCTGCAGTCCCTCTGGAAGCCCTTCCCAGACCTCCACCCTGAGACAGCATCTAACCAAGTCACTCTGTGACTTCAGGTCGTTTTGCCACCTTGTGCCTGCACTTTGGTGCCCGTGATGGGCGGAATGGCTTCCTCTTCCCTCCTGCCCAGAAGTGGAGCCAAGGCAGGTGGTCGTTGGCTCCAGGAGGGAAAAGCTGTACCCCAGCATGGATATTCCCCCTGGAGTAGCAATCCCTGCCATGAAACGAGGACTCAGACCCTTGTAGCCCAAAGCAATGCCGGGTACCTGCTGCCCACTCCCATCCTGCCCCTTTCTGGGACATGCAGTGTCCCCAGGCCCCCAGAGCTGTGTGTCTGTGCCCATCCTCTGCTCCAAACCTGCAGCAGAAGACACACATCACTCAGAGAAAGGTCCCAAACTGCCTCATCAGCTGCCCACTCATGTGAACAAATGCCACCAGTGGGAGCCGAGGCATCGCAATCCTGCCCAGAATGCTCCTTTGAAGACATTTCAGCAGCTCAATTAAGTCTCCACTTGTGTGTTTTCTTTTCCCCCCCTTTGCTTTCATGGTCATTTAAAACAAATAAAGTGAGCAGAACACGGCAGCGTGATAACCACCCTTTAATTCCCTTCCCACGGGTCTCCTGATTATTTGGTGATTCAGCGGCAGCGGGGGGAACGTTTACGGAAAGGAAGGCGGGAGCTTCCCACAGGGACAACGGCTCACAGCCCAGGGCCCCCGAGCGCTGGGGAGGAAATACGTGCCTGGGGTTCTCCTTTTCAGTCCCGTGGATGTGGTGAATGCAGTGCAGAGCGCGGGCCCTGGAAGAGCAGCGGCCCCGTTCTCAGTGCCCTCGTTGTTCTCACATTGTGCTCTGGGGACGGCACCAGTGCTCGGGATGTATTTCACGCTTCTGTGCAAACACAATATGGGATGAAGCATTCATACCCTTGCACAAGACCAGAGTGGATTTTCTCATAATAAGGAAAAGCAGCCAGATCGGAGCCTGCCAATTCCTGCCCCGTGCTCCCGCCTTCCCTAGGAAGTTCAAACAAGCCTGTGCTTTTAACCTGGGGCAGAGAAGTGTACTACACTTTCCTAAAAACCAACAGAAATCCTTTTGGATCTTTTTTACGTTATTCCCCCCACCTCTGTCTCGGTAGGTGACTTTTCCAGCCCTCCCCTGCTTGTTCTGCTGGGTCTGAGTGGGGGTGGAGGAGAATTCCATGTGTTTTATGTGTGTGAACAATTAATAGTGGGACTGCGTCTCACTGGAACAGCGTGTAAAACACACCCCAGGAGGGGGAAAAGAGCAACTGCCCAGCCTGCTAAACACTCCAGAGCTTTTCCTGTCCTGGAGGAAAACGTGATGTGGGGGTTTGCTTATTCATCATCAGCGGTAAATAACGGGCCTCACCTTGAGCTCTCCTTCAGCCACTTCTGCTTCTCCCCAGCCTCCAGGCTGGCAAGGAAAGGAAATACTTGCTGTGTTTCTCTGGGTGACAAATTGTGGGGTTTATAGCTGTTCACATTTTAGCTTTTGTTTCCTCCCTGAAGAGCTCTCTTCTCATCCTTGTGGCTTTGTGTTTCCCAGCATCCGAAGCCGGGAGTGCTTCTGCCCGCCTGAGCTGGAGGTGAGCCCTGACCCCAGTGCCTGACCCCACTGCCACATCCCAGCCGGGCACTGTGCACGCAGGTGCTTTTCCTGGGCAGGACACAGGGTGCTCCTGAGTCATTCCATGCATTTATAATCTGATCCCTTGGGACAGCTCCGTCAGCAGCTTCTCCTCCCTCGTGCAGTTCATGGAGATGTTTCCATCCCTGGGCACCCTGGAAGTCCCAACAAGCCACGAGCGGCCAGGACCTGCTGAAGCGTGTTGATCCAGACACTGGATCCCTAAAATCTGTGCTTTCCCCAGCACCTTCATAAAGTCTTCTGGGTTAAAGTGATTCAGGGAGCACATTTCTGGACTGTCAGCGATCTGCATCCATCACTCCCCTGAACATGCACCAGATTGTTAATGCTCCAGGCCAAATACCACGTCTTTTTTAATGCCTACCAAATGTAGTGCATGCTTCTGGCTTTGTATTTATAATAATTATTAAAATAATGGCAGTAGCTGCATTCCTATAGGCTAGAAGTGGCCAGGAACAGACAAAAAAAATGATTCATTGTTCCAATTAATGCTCGAGCTCACACCGGTGATTAATTAGCCTGGCGATAGTGCTATGCAAAAGATCAGGGTGAGAATTAATAGGGAGACACGTGCTGACTTTTAAGATGGTTCCAGCACTCTTTAGTGCCTTTCCCTGGGCCTGTTTAATTAGAGGCAGTGGCACGAGCTCGCTCCGCACCGACACCCCCGACGGCAGGCACTGCGGAATATTTATATGACAGGGTGCCGTGGAAAACTTCAAAATTAAATTCCCATCCAGGTCTCTAAATATAATTCTGAAATGTCAGGGATGCTGGGAAGAGCGCTGGCGCTGGATGAAGTTGCTGTCAGGGAGAGGCAATAGTGTGCCAGATTTATACAGGCCTGAATGGGCAGGTGACTTTTCAGCTCCGGTGTTTAAGGAGCCTGAGGCGCTCTGATGGACGTATTTCACCTGGTGGGAGGCACAGGATCCAACAGGAGCACATGCCGGAGCCTCGTGTGCCTGGCGTGGGTGGGGTGGGGGAGATGGAGCAGGGGCAGCTCCCGGGAGCCTGCGAGTTCCCAGGAGGCCCAAACCATTCTGGAACACCAGCCTTAGAAGGTGAGCCCTGTTGGCAAAGTTCCTCCTCCTGGTTGTGTTCGTCGCTCCTTCTGTTGCCTCATTTATCTCTCCCCTCTGCACATTGGTGCCTCCCACCACCCCAATTCATTTTTCCCAGTTGCAGCAGCTGTTGAGTGGTTTTTAGAGATGGGGTTGAGCCAGTCCCCCCCGGCTGCTCCCGAACCGCTGCCGAGGCCGATTCCTCCGTTCACACATCAATCTGTGAGCACCAGCAAAGTTCCATCCTGGCTGACTTAATTGTTAGGAGCTGCAACCCCAGTGTCTTTGTAAATAAAATAGTTTAATCTCATGGGGCCAGCCTGGAGAGAGGGGAATAAATACATCAATATGTAAATGGATCCACAAGAGGAGGATGAACTGGGACTTTGCAAAACTGATAAAGCATCTTAGGAGACGTGTTGTCACTGCACTTTGTGCATATTCTGATGAAGCAGACAGTGAGGCTGGATCTCAGCCTGGGCTGAGGAGGGAGGGGGAGAGAGAGAGGGGAATGAAGGGGGAGGGAGAAGTGTGGGCACCAGCACACCGTGACTGCAATTCTTGTATGGATTGATCTGACTCAAATATATTCTGAGGCTGGTTTAATTGCTCCTTTAGTCTCAGGCTTTGATTTTCCTGTTGTTTTCACATCTCTGCCACTGAGTCTTTCCTGCATTTCAAGCAGCCTGGCTGGGGCAGTGTCCAGCCTGAGCTGCACCTCTGTATGACCAAGAGTCAGCACCTGGCCTTGCCCAGCCCTTGCAGCAAGGTGGGCACAGCAAAGGCCAGGCTTTTGTATGATGGGTGTTTCAGCTGCGTAACAGCATCGGGGATTATTCTGGAAAACAAAGACTGAAGCTTTGGGGACGCGTTGTTCGTGACGAACCTGTGCCGGTGTAACCACCACAGGAGACAGGAGGGAACTGGGGGAGAGCAGCTGCAAGGAGAAAGTGCAGGGCCAGTGTGCATCCTTCAGGATCCTGCCTGTCCCCTTCCCTTCCCTTCCCTTCCCTTCCCTTCCCTTCCCTT
>WAAG01009442.1:33163-56454 GCA_013390105.1 Tichodroma muraria | reverse complement strand
AGAAGGGCAGCGGGGGAGCGGGGCAGCGGGGCAGCGGGGGAGCAGGGGAGCAGGGGAGCGCTCCCCCCGCCGCGCTGCCTGCGGCGCCGCTCCCTCTCCGCGGGCGCAGCTCCAGCCCTTGTTTTGCGACGCGCCACGTGGAATTTTATCACCTTCAACAATGAAATCTGTCACCTTCAAGCTGCCTTATTGTGTTCTGGGGAGTCGTGCCCGGCCGCTGGAACTGGGCTCTGTCACGGAGCACCGCGTCCCTCCCCGGCGCTTATGCCCACAACCGACTTGGAGGAACTTTAGGAACCGCAATTGTGCCGTTTTGTCCCCGAGATGAGATCGTTGATTGATCTCTTTCCTTTCTTTCTCTCCCTGTGCCTCCTCCTGTCTCTTGTGTGTCCCAATCGCCGTCTCCTGACGGCTGCTTCACCCCCCCTCCAGGTCGGAGAATAAATCCCAGCAGACCCGCAGTACAGCCGGTGCTCAGGAGGAGATCCGGCATGCTAAAGAAGCACAAATACGTGTTTAAAAGGATGGCACCCTCGTGTTGCATCTGGTACAGAAACACAGGTGTTTGAGTCGTTGGCTGCTGGACCTTCTCAGGGAGAAAGTGATTTAATAGTAAAGGCAGGGAATGGTGCCTCTTCAGCAGACATGGCGTAGATGTCACAGCTCTTCAGGTGGGCTTTGTGGGAGCCTTTCTGGGGACGGTTTGGTAATAAATTGGCTTTTATTAATCTGCTTTAATTACCTGCTAGGATTAAAATGCTTGCTGCATTTCTCTGGTGTCCATTGTAGCTGCATTTTCGCTTTAGGGGGTGAGTAGTTTCCCCTGAAATGCAGTTATGTCCATTTGCATACCCATTTGTATGGGCTAATTATAAACTCACCATCAGCGCTGCAGTGTCTGTACAGCAAAAGGGTTGTCCCTGCTTGGAAATGCCTGCTTTGGAGCAGAAATCAGACCTTTTTTTGTGAAATCATTTGGTCACATCTTTGGGGTTTAGATTTTCAATGAATAATCAATACCTGCAACAAAAGATTTAAACAAAAAAAAAGGTGTTCATTGAAATTTCTCCACAGGAAAAAATCGATCCCATGTATTATTAAATACAAAGAGACTTATGTCTTGAGTTTCATCTTGCCACAGCTTATAATAACCCTTCAGAAGCTTGAAGCAGGGCTTTTTTTCATTAAACAAAATGTTGGGTTCCCCTGAGCAGCTCTGCTTCATTACAGGCATGTGTTGGAAGGTGCCTGTGCCCAGCAGCTCTGGCCTGGAGGGCTGAGCTCATCCCTGCCCGTTTTCATAAAAAATGGGAATATTTATTTCCAAAGTGGCTGTGTAAGGGGTGTCAGCACATGAACAGTGACGGGGAAGCACGTTTTCTGGATGGCAGCTTTAAACATCTGCCTCCTGAGCGCCTGGGTGGGGAAGTGGGGCCATGGAGAGGTCCCTGGTGACTAAAGGTGCAGTGGGTGATGCTGCAGCTCGTCCCCTGGTCCCCCCAGCCTGTGATGCCTGACCTCAGAGGAGTCCCCCATCTCTGTGCAGTTGCTGTGCACTTGGACACTTTAGGATATAACTAGATTTAGTGTTCCAGGGCTGGGAGTACAAGGATTTTCAGCACCACGAGCAAGGAGCTGGGGGAAAACCCTAATTGCTCTGTCCCTTTATCGTTGGATTTTCCAGAGGTGGAACTCCAAGGCAGCCAGGCTAACTTGGAATAAAGAAATGCTTCAGTCATATTTTCATTCCCCATGGCCGAGTTCCAGTCTCCAAAATGGGATTATCAGGGTGAGATGCAGCTGAGTTTCACCTCTGCCAATCTTCAGCAGCTTCTGTTGCAGGCCTGGGCCCTGGGAGAGCTCTGAGGATGCAGCTCCGTGGGATGTATCAGGCTGGTACTGCTGCTCCAGCCTGTCCTAAGCCAGGGTGAGCAACTGGCTGACCCAGCTGCAGAGATTTTGTGACAAGCCAGTGCAAACCGTTCCTCCAGCACACACAGATTTGTTTTGCAGGGCAAAAAAATAAGCAGCAATGCAAATATCATACTCCGTTTTATTTCCCCCTTTTTTTTTTCCCCTCTTTTCTTCGGGAAAGCTGGAGGAGGCGAAGCAGGATTGACACTTTCTCCCACCAAGGGCTTTTCCTAAAATGCCTGCTGGAAACACTCCTGTGTGTTTCTCTTTAGGTGGGAGCTCTTCTGATTTTCTCGCTGCCGAAGTCGCACCAAGGTGCCTGGAGAGGGATTTGCTGCCTGCTTATGAAATCCATTCTCCCTCGAGGATCTGCTCTTTCTGGCTTGATAAACTCTTAATTCTTGCTGTCTAACAGCACCGAGGGACTGTGTTTTGTGCCTTGATTAGTGTTTGGTGATTGATGTTCATTTGCGCTTGCAGGAGATCAGTAACCTCATTTCAGTTTTGCCAGAACATTGGGACGAGAGCTCTGTGTCCTTCTCCCTTCTTGGTCAGGTACAAAGGAAGGAGAAAGCAGAGAGGCTGTAGCCTGTCCAGACCTACCCTCTCACCATGTGGCTCGAGTCCTGCACTGTTTGTGCCCCACGTTGCACAGGGGCACGTGGGAAAGGACGCGCTTGGCTATTTCTGCGATCGTTGTTTTATCTTGTTTTTAGTCTTGGTTCTGTTCACTGTCTGGGATATTTGGAAGGAGCTGTTGTAACTTGGCATGGGAGCAGATTGCTTAAATATTACCTCACAGAGTCGATATAAATTTAGAGTAGATAAGACTTGGATCCCAAATACCTTTTTTAACCCTTTACTGTCTTCCAAGTCCATTCCCTCTGCTCTTTCTGAGGTCTTTCCAGCAGTTTTGAGAGGAACATGACTCCTGTTTTATCACTTGTCTGTGATACCCAAACAGTTTCTACATGGCCAGCAGAGAGATCTTTCACTCGGCTCTGCACGTGCACACACACACAGGTACATCCTCTGGGGAAGGATTTGTCAGCAGAAGAAACCCCAGAGGAAAAATACCTATAATGGTGAGTTCACAGAAAATATGCAGCCCTGCCCCCAGATAGCCAGCTAATATCATCCACCAAATTGTGACACTGTTCTCAGAGAGTAAATGTCATTTCCCTTTAAAAATCCATTTTCTTTCCTTAGGAGAAAGGACACTTTGAGCACCTGTACTGAAGGGGAGAAGGTGAAGAGCCTGTGAGCATTCCCTGCCTCCCCTTATCTTACGCAGACTCTAAACACAGGTCTGGTTGTTTCTTATATATATTTATTTTTCCTCTCTGCTTTTTTGCTTTGAAGTATCTGCCTGTGTTCTCAATGAAGAACAGCTGAGAGATCAGGAAAATGGCTTAAGAATTCAGCGGGCTGTGAGCTATTTGGATTGAAAACAGTGCCTGGGAGAGAGCTCTTCACACTGCCTTGCTAAACAATCTCCTCCTGTCACCATTGAAGGTCTGTCCTTTGTTTGTCACCTTCCCTCTGCCTCTCCAGAGCCTTCAAGGAAAGAAAAATAAGGACGAAGGAGGCTCCTTTTCTTTTTTCTTTGTTAAATTCCCCCAAGCCCTCGTTTAAAAACCCACAGCACAGCCCTTATGGCCCATCTGCTGTTGTTTCAGGTTTGCTCCATGGCTTTGTTCACCATTTCCCCATTAAGCAAATCCTTGGGAGCCACAAGCAGGACCCGAGTGCCACCCCGAGCTGCAGCTCCCCCTCTGCGTCCTGCCAAGAGGAGCTGCCCACAGGACACTCAGGCACAGATTCTGGAATGTCTCTGAAGCCATTTTTGTTCAGAAATTCCTCTTGTTGTTGTTCCTGCTGACCTCTGTGGGCTATATCTTTCCTAAATGTTTCTGACGTTTCTCACAGGGTAATCTGTGAATGTCACAGACAAGAATTCTGCTGACTTCAGTTTGGCTTCTGCTCCCCATTGGATGGGCTCCTCTCTTTATGGGGGAATGCCTCCAGCCAAAAAGAGAGGAAAGAGCCCCCAGCCCCTGAGCTAAGTGAAAGCAGGCCCAGAGGGAAGCGCGCTCCAGCCGCAGTGCCTCTCGCTGGCTGGCTGCTGCTCCTGCCTGGGGACGTGCCAGACTCCAGTGCCTCCGTGCTTTTGATTCCTGTTTATCCCCGGCAACATGATTGTCTATAATTATATATAATCTCCCCCTTGTTTACTCTTCTTCCTCCAGGTCTGAACGCAAGCTTGATGGCAACTCTCTGCTCCGTCTGCCAGGGCTCCAGCTCCAACCGCTCCTCTCCATCCTCCACCTTCTTTTTCCAAAGTAACAAAGCCATTGGATTTCCTCCCACCCCTTCCCCGTGCCTCCCCTCCCCCTCGCTGGCACCGGGGTTATTTATACAGAATGTGGAAACAATTTGCAGGAAAGTGAACAATGTAAGTGGGAGCGAGGGAAGGGAGGCAAGTTTGCTGTGCACGCTGAGAGCCCCAGCAGTGAAACGCTGCTTTTTGGGGAGCACAGGCAGCAGACTGTTTTCCTTTCTTCCTTCTCCCCTCTCTCACCATCCCCCTGAGCTCTTTCCATCCTGCTGGAGTCGAGGCCAAACCAGAGCAACCAGATCTGAGTGCGTTTTGGAGGACGTTCAGGTTGGATCCCGCCCTGCACCGCAGCTCCACGAGGCGGTATCTGTGTACTTAATCCCCTCGGAGGTTCTGCTCTCCGATCGTTCCTGCTCCTGGATTAGCATTAATGAAGAGCATGTGTGCTCCAGAGGTCCTGCTCCAGGCCCCGGAGCTGCGGCACTGCTTGGTGTTAGACACAGCTATTCCCAGGAACAGTTTGGCTCAAAGAGGACACTTCTGGGAGTGAACGAGGCAGGAACTTCTTGCAAAGTCTTATTTCAGTCTTTCTGCCCTCACCTGTGCTGAGCATTGCATTTCCAGGGCATCCCAGCACCTTGCTGGCTCCATTGGGAGTGTGTCTGTAAATCCAGCACTCACTCAGCTGAACAAGCTGAACCAGCACTCACTCAGCACCTCTGAGCAGTTCTGGGCTCTTCAGACCTTGCTCTGGATGGTGAAGTCTTCAAAGAGAGAGAATCCAAATGCACACAGCCTTTGGGGAAAGGCCATAGGCATTGCAGAGGGAGGGGAATGTTATCCCAGATCCCAGGCTGGAGCAGAGCAGCTGCCCTGGCCACAGTGGGGGCCTCCTGCCCTTCTGGGAGCCTCCTTTCCCAACAGCCTCCAGGCCTGGGATGGGATCTGTGCATTGTGCTGAGCTGGTAGCGCCGGGCCAGGAAGCTGCCAAATGGGACAGTATGTTCCTCCCTAAACCAGGCACATTCCTGGCTGTGAACTGGTGCAGCTGATCCACTGTGATCCAGTGGCACAGAGGGACAGTCAGAAGGAACCTCTGGTGGGCTTTTCCTTCCTGAGAATCCATCCTCTCCATCTTCCAGTTCTTCCTGCTCCTTCTCAGTCGTTGTCCACACACACAGCTTGAACTTCCTGTGTAATTTGTTCTGTAACCTGCCATGTCTGCTCTCCCGCGTGGAATGGCAGGTGTGTCTGGGCAGGCTGGGCCTCCCAAAGCTCAGGCACAGCAGAGCCCATTCCAAATGCTGCTCCCTTTAGCCAGTCCTTGGCTGAGTTCACAGCTCTGGGAGTAAAGCCCAGGAAGGGGTCACCCTTCCTGGGCTTTACTCCCAGAGCTGTGAACTCAGCCAAGTTCAACTTGGGCCACCGATGTTTTCTGGTCAGGGCAGTTCAGCTCTTTGGGTTCTCCTGATTCTCACTGACTCTGAGAAGGGTCCAGGAGAACAATTTCTGTTTTCCCTCCCGATCCAGGTACCAACATGGACTGGGAGGCTGAAACTGGGAGCAGCCAGAACCCAGGCCCAGCAGTGGGGCCCAGTGGAGCTGAGGATCACCGGTTCCCTCTGCAGCCGCGCCGTGTCCAGGAGCACAGTGTGAGCCACAGCCTGGCTGCTTCCCATCCCTGCTCCTGGCAGGAGCCTCGTGGTGTCTGAGCACCTGCCCAGGCTTGTTCCACGCTGTGCTTCCCTGCTGGCAAAGGGAAGGACAGCAGAGAGCTTGAATCTATCGGCCTCTGGGGAGAGGAGCCCCTGTGCAGGCTCGGGCAGGAGGGCAGCAGCTCTGCTGTCAGAGGAGTCTCTGGGCACCCCTCTGCAGGCCTCAGGGCAGACACTGACATTTCCAGTCTCCCTCCGACTCCCAAGGGTCTCCCCTCACTCCTGGAGAGATGCGGCCTTGAGTTACAGCTCTCAACTCACTTTTGACAGGTCTGGGCAAAGTAGAGGCTTGAAGCTCCTATAGAGACTAAACTGCAGAGACCAGAGGGACCAGGACAATTTCAGGGAAACAGCCATTGGAACACTTGTGCTTTTTCCCTTCTGGTTCTAAAATGCTCTGATTCTCACACAAATATGAGACAAACTCTCCTTGGAATGACTCTGCTGCTGAAAACATTTGGAATTTCCTCTTTCATCTGGTTCTTTCTTTTTTTCAATTATTTTGAGGGCTCTTTAGATGAGAACAGATTTGTATACCTCTCCCTGCTGCTCACTTCCCACCTGAAACCCTTGGCTGCTCTTTGCAGTTCCCAGCACAATGGTGAGTGAAATCCTGAACGGAGCATTCAAACTTGAGGTGAGGAAAAGCAACAGCAGCAGATGGGCTTGTAAACAGCAGAGACCAGGCTCGGGCACAGAGGTCCTGGCAGAGCAGGGAGGAGCAGGAGGGCTGGTAAACACGGAGCAATTTCCATTTTCTGGGCTGAAATGTGGGGATCTGGGGAGGGGAGGGCGGCGTAGGAACAGCAGCTCTCCCATTCTGGCACAGTCAGCTCTTCCCAGCAGAAGGTGTTCCTGTCAGAACTTGCAGCAAATGGGAGAAGACGGGAAAGTGGGGGACGTTTTCCAGCATCAGGGAATTTGTGGGTGGTGAAAACAAGATTTCCAGCAGCCCTTTTGCACTACTCTTGGTTTCTGAAGAGGTATCCTGCTGTTTTCCTGCCATTCTTCCCTTGCCTTGAATTCCTTCTGTAACTCAGTCAGCAGAGTTGGGAGTAACTTCACTGATAAACAATTCCCATAAGTTACCTGAAAGTTTGCAGCTGGACAGAGGAAGAAAAACCCCAGAGCAGAGTCCCCACAGGTGGAAGAAAAAGGCGGAATAAGGAGGCTCAGTTCCATAGTTTATTGAGCCCAGAGGGATTTCTACAAACCAATGGCATCAGGTGTCAAAGAAATGAGGGATGAAAACCAACGTGGAACAACGGAGCCACCCAAAACTCCCAGAGCCCAGAGAGGCTCCAGAAATGCTGGAGAGGCCTAAACAGCCTCTGAATGTGAATGTGCTGGCCAAGAGCAGCCCCTCCACCTTGTTCTGACAGGAGGAAGTCCTGAGTCATGTCATGGGTGTTCTTTCCCTGGACAGGGAGACTCTGCACATCCTGCGGAGTCCAGGAGTCACGGAAAACACAGACTGATGAAAGATGGTTCCAGGCTGGGATTTTGGAGAGGTCTGTGCTTGATCTAGGGTTGAAGGGCTGTTGTTTCTGTCTTTCTTGGGGATTGGGAGGGGAGAGGTTACTGAGTCCCTGAGCCTTAATGTAAAATGATTAGAATCTGGAACAGATTCCAAAGCAGACATTTAGGGACTACTGAATGTACAAAGCAGCTTGGATATCTATCACCAGAATTCATCCAGTCCTGGAAAAAGCCTCTGAAATGGGCAGTGCTTTAACAAAGTACAGATGTCTGGGGACTCAAAATACAAGGAAAATTATGAGGAGGAAGAGATAACACTTTCTCCATTTCTCAGAGAGGGAGAAAATGCCAGAAAGTTATTAATTTTATTCCCAGGACTGAGGTAGCTGGACAAGGATCCAAGGTTAAGGTGATCTCCATGACCTGACAACTGCAGAACAAGTGGGCTGCCTGCAACCTGGCACGAGGAGTTTTAGGGACATTGTAATCCCCAGTAATAACCTCGGAGGTTAATTGGCGTCTGGAAATGAGTTTATTTGGTAGGTGGGTTAGAGGGGGTTTAATTACGTGTTTGGATCAGAGTTGCTTCAAGCATTAATTTTGCCTGGGAAAGGAGGGTTTAATGTCGGGAGCGACACTTTCACACTGCTTAGATTGGGAGACAACCAGAGGGATTGGAGAGAGCCCGTGCACTGTTGGGGAGGATGGAAATGAGCTCTGAGTAAAAGCATCTCTTTGCTGTTTTGGGCCAAAATTCCCTGGATTTCCTGTTTCCTGAGAATGGCACTCAGGCTGAATGAGAATGGCACTCAGGATGGAGTCAGGCTGTCAGAAGGAATCCCTTCAAAATACGTGTTGGATTTCTTTTTTTGGGCCTTATTTCTCTTTTCTGCTTTGTGTCATATTCTCCTCGCAGCTTTCCAGAGCAGAGTTACTCTTCCACTTGTTCCCTTTTGCCTCCTGCTGGGTCAATTCCTTTCTTTTCCAACAGTATTTGTACTGTAGTCACTCCCAGAATCTGGGAAATCGTCCTCAGAAGTCTCCCCATCTCCTGAGCTCACTGCCAACTCTCCCACTAAAGCTTTGAATTCTTTGTTACAAAGAAGAATAAAAGGCCAGCGAAGTGCACCTCGACACCCATTCAGGTGCCATTACCCTGTAAGTCTTTAAAAACTCTCTGTGCATTTATAGTCACTGGGAAGCGCTGGAGTGGGAAGCCTCTGGACTAAATTGGTGTTAGCACATGAAAGAGAGCCAGTCCTGCATGGGGCAGCGGGCTCTGGGCTGGTTTGGTCACCGGCTCGCTCGGTGGGCTCGGGGCAATCATTCCCTGCCTGAGCCCTGCTGCAGTGCCCACTCCAGCTGTGCCCCTTTGGACGAGGAGCTCTTGGGACGCAGCCAGTCCTGTGGAGCTGCAGCAGAGCCTGAGGTGAGCAGGGAGCGCAGACAGGGATGAGAGGAATGCCCAGACAGCAGGGCAGGGTTCCCAGGCACGCTGCCCTGCGAGCACGGCTGGAACCCCAGGTGCTGCAAGCTGTCTCTGTTCCCAGGCCTTGGCTTCTCTCCACCGGCCATCAAAGCATTCACCACTTCCAAATACAGCGCTGAGGTGAGCTGGCAGCTCCCAGTTCCACTGGGAATCGGGGGGAAATCACTAAACTCACTTTGCAAACTCGAGCAGAGCCTGATCGGATCCTCCATCCTGCCTGGAGCTGTGCCACCTCCCTGCAGGTGAGAAGCTCCTTGCAGTTCCGAGCCATCCCATCCCATCCCACCCCATCCCATCCCACGCTCCAGCCTGCTCCCATTTGCCGGCAGAGAAACCCATTTTCTCCCCTCCTCCCTTGTCTGAGGAGCTGCAGACGCATCCCTTGGCTTTCCCTCTTCTCTGCAGGCATTTCCAGAGCCCTTTCCTCCTGTTGTTTGTTCATTCCCTGCACTCCATCCCATCTTTTGCCTCCCTCCCTGGTTTGATACAGCATCTCGCTGGTCCTGCCTCACACTCTGAGCAGGGGTATTAGATGGATTCCCCGTAGAGTATAAATTGAATGGAGAGAAGTGGCTGGTTTCCCAGCAATAATTTATCTGATTAAAAAAATACTCCCCAAACTCCCCCTCCTCCTCTGGTCCTACGCCCCCTCCAAAAAGCACCACTGGCACCAGGGTTGGTGTTTGAACTGTGTTATTCAAATTGCTGGAAGGAGGATTTAGATGGGAAAATAACTGGCAAAGGATGGTTCTCGGGGGATTTTCCCCAGAGTGTCGGCGCTGAAATTTGGGACCTGGGTTGTTGTGTGGAGAAGGCAGAGAGTAAATAATTCTGAGTCGGGTACCTGGGTGATTTGTACCTTCGCCCCCGTGTTCCAGACGCCGTGCCCGGATGCTCTCACACGTGCGTGCCCGCCGCGCACGCTGCACGGAGGAGCCAACTCGGGTGCACAGCAAGCTGCTCCTGCTGTTCCCTCTCTTCTCTTACCTCAGGGCTGTTTCCAAAGAAGGAATCTGCCTCACAAAATGCGTGTCGCCTTTTTTTGTTACTTGCAAGCACGGGCTTCATTCCTTCCAAACCATTTTCTTCTGCAACGTTCCTGTTGTGATTGTGGGACGGAAAAGTCACCCCGAGGCCCCTCTCGGCAGTGGCTTTGGCCGGTGCCCGTTCCTGTGTGGGTGACAGGCAGTCCTGCAGGGATTGACATCCCGGGGTGCTGCCGGAGCGGAGGGCGCCGGCATTTACAGCAGGGGCTGCCTGGTGCTGCCAAGGGCAGCGCTGCCGCTGTGCCAAAGGCACCCGAGCGTCTCCGGCCGCTCTGGGGCCCGGGGTGCTCCCAGCTGCCCGGGCTGCCGGGCATCCCTCTGCTCACGGCTGCTTTCTGGGTGAAACGGCACCGCGCCCGCCTGGAGCTTCTCAGCCTCGGAGCACCCGCGGGCCGGTGGCCAGGGCTCAGGTTTCCTGCCTTTTGACAGGAGGGCTGCTCACAGGAAACCTCTCTCTGCTCCTTCTGCAGGATTTACACTGCCACAAGTCCTCATTTTTTCCAGATGTTTTACCTAATAAATCAAGGAGTCTCATCAGAGGATTGGGATCCAAAAGCTGTTACCATGACTTCAAAGGCACAGGCTGGAGTGGAAGAGGTGGTGCAGACATTTTATACCACTCTGTATGCTCTGATCATGAAAATACACTCTGCTCCCAGGATTTTTTTTCCTGTGGATACCAGAACTCCAACCACGATTAAATAAAATGGTGCTGTGCTCCTTCAGCCAACCTTTTTCTGAAAAGGATGGAGCTGCAGGAGCCTCGGGCTGTAGGGTTGGCAGGAACCAGGATGGGGCTGGTCCTGAGAGGGGCTGAGCTCTGCCAGCCCCCGTCCAAAATCCAGGATCATTAACTCAGGGCAGAACTCGCTCCATCTTTTCAGATCAATAGTCAACTGCATATTTTCTCCCAGTGCTGGTTTAAGCAATTCCCACATAAAGGAATCAGACGTTCATCTTCTTCAAATGCTGGGAGAGAAAAAGATAAAAAGAGTTACATGGCTGTAAAATGTGATTGTGACTATTCAGACCAGTTTGTTCCTTGATCAAGAATGTAACTTTTTTTTTTCCCTAATGTAGTGAAGGCTTTCTTTTTACAGTGTCTACATGGTGTCATTTTCTTTCACTGTTCCAGTTCTAAAGATAACTGTGTTTGGAGAAGCTGTTACGTGTTTCTGTCACTCCATAGCACAGAGTTCTGCAGCAGAACAGAGTGAAGAAAAGCAGCTGAAGAAAGGAAAGCTGATCCTCTGGTGGGTGAGCAGCAGGCCCACAGGGTTGGCTTTTGGTTCCCCACTTTTCCAGAGCACTGGCCCGGCATCAGAGATGCCCGAGCTCCTCACCCTTTGCCTTGTCTTCCATTGGACCCTGTTGGATTTGGAATCACAGAATGGTTTGGGTTGGGAGGCACCATAAAGCTCATCCAGTTCCACCCCCTGCCACGGGCAGGGACACCTTCCACTAGCCCAGGCTGCTCCAAGCCCCGTCCAACCTGGCCTTGGGCACTGCCAGGGATGGGCAGGCACAGCTTTGTCTCCCGTCCCGCTCAGGGCTGAGGGGATGGTGCCAGGCAGGAACAGGCTGCCGGGGGCAGGAGGCACAGGGTGGCCTGGTTGTGGGGAGCCCCTCCGGCACAGACTGAGGTGCCCAAGGTCGACTGTTCGGTTTCAGGAGAGTTTTTGGGCTTCCTCCTTCACAGGGCTGCCCTGAAGTACAGCCATGCAGAGGGAAGGCTCTCACAACCTCCTAGGGCTGTCTGCAGCAGGTGATGTGAGCAGAGACTCCGGCTTGTGCTGCCCCAGGATTCTGGGATGTAAATAATCTGTCACTCGACAACAGTGAGAACTGTAGCACTTGGAGTTCTGGGAAAATCCTGTGACCCCCAGTAGGCACTGTAGTTATGTAAAACACACTTAGGACATGAATTCACTCCAGGAGACTGTGTTTTGTGTTTTATGTGTCCCAGACAGGGGCGAGCAAGAGGGCATTTGGTTCTGCAATGTGTTTAATCAGATCTGAAAACCTCACCGTGGCTGTACAAACAGGGGATGTCCCACTGCCACTGATCTATACCACCAGGTATAGGTCTCCTATGTTCAGACTGAAAAATAGCCTCATCTAAATATTATTATTCAAATAACAGTCACCACAAATCCATTTGTTCTGCCACAGACTTCAGAAAAATTGCTGCTTGTTTTCCCTCCCCCACGAGGCTGAATCCCAGCACCCCAGATTGTCGTGACTGCCTGGGATTGGTGACATCTCCAGTGAAACGTGTTGGAGCATCAAAACAGAGTGGGAGAAGCACAGCCTGGCTCCGGGAGCCAAAAATAGGTACTATCACTTCTGAGCTGAAGCCTCCTTCTCCTTCCCCACCCAGCCCTGCCTCTCTGGCACGTGCAGCACTTAACAGGGTGTTCCCATGGGACCACAGGGAAGCCACGTTCCTAAAGCAAGCAGGGCTTTAAGTGGTGGCCATGCTTTGGAGGCAGAGAACGTTAGGCCGTGGAAATTAGGGAACATCCGTGGTGATGGTTTGCAGATTTTCTGTGGGGAACGGGTGTGGAAAGGAGCACGGCTCATCTCCTGCAGTGCCATGTGGAGAAGCATCAGAGGTACACCGTAAAATGGGGAGCTTGAATTCCCCTCACTGGACAGCTGCTCAAATCCTTGTAATTGGATGAGTGAGTGATGAATGTAGCACATTGGATTTCTCCCTGGATCCTTTCTCTCTTTTATTCTGTGACTGTGAATCTCAGTCATGCTTTCACCTGATTTTTTTAAGTCTGCCCACTTATTTGTCCACTTCTGCCAAACCCCAAAAGCTCCATTTCATTTAAAAAAAAAAAAAAAAAGAGATCATTTGGGAAGGGTGAAGTTTGATTCACAAAGATAATGCTCTTTGAAGGAGTCTGTTGCTTTGGCAGTGACTGATTCAAAGGAGTTCCATTTCGGGATGTCTGTTGTGCTGCTCTCAAGGCCGCAGAGAGGAGGAGGGATTGTGCGAGGCCATATAAATCAGGGGCTGTTACAGGGATGTCAAACACAACTGCACCACGGGGTGCTAATGGTGAGCAGGTGAGGAGTCAGAGCAAGTCAGAACCAATGAAGAAAAGCCACAAAGCTCCTGTGTCTGGTTCTTGATGCTTCCCAAAAGTGCAGTGTCTGCACACTCCTGTTCTGTCCTGGGAAAAGCACAGGCTGTTCCTCTGATCCGTATCACATTTTCAAAGTGCTCCAGTAATTGGATGAGTAGGTTTGGTGGGAACATCTTTGGTTCTCAGTTCTCCCATCAGGAAAGATCTAAATGAAGCTATGTGAGCACATCTCCAGCCCAGGCTGCTTTCCCACGTCAGTCCACTGGATTTGTGCTCACCTGAGGCAGTGGTGATCGGGCCACTGCACACACAGCAAGAGGCCTCTTGGATTAAACTTCCACTGGAGTGGAGGAAGAAAACTCCCAATCTTTGTGCATGCAAATAGGAGTTTCCTCCTTTTCCAGCAGCAGTTAAATCCCGAAGCTCTGACTCCAGTGAGTTCATGAGTGCTGGAGTAAGAAATTATTTGGGATCTTGGTGTGCAGCTTTTGGAGAAGGGACCAGTGCTCGTGCTTGCCCCCTCCCTCAATCCCATGAGCATTCCAGGTTTCCAGAGATTCCAGCTGGCTCGCTCTACCCCCTGCTCATCTCTCAGACTCAGGGCTGAGTGATGGACTCTGAGCTTTGTGGGCACAGAGCACAGGGGGATGTCACAGGGGAATAGTTTTCTCTCCCACAATGACTGTGTGATCTTCACAGCTTCCCAAACGCCTGTTAGTCCAGGAGAGAAGATGAGCTCAAACTAAAATGAAGCTGTTGGGGCTTTAAAACAGGCCCCGAGACTCCCTTTGTACAGAAGGAATTCAGGCTGGTGGAAGGCTTCAGGGAATGGCTGTAGGTTGTGAGCCAGGATCGTGGATGGCCACGAGTCCGTCGGACAGGCTGTGCCTGTGCATGTCCCTGCGAGCACATTCCACCGTGGTTTCTGCACTAGTTTTTGTTATTTCTCAATATTCCCACTAATATTTCATGTATTTATCTTGGCTGTGGGTAATTTCAGCAGTGAAAGTGCTGACTCTGATGTCCTTCTGCGACATTGGCTTGGGACAACCCAACAGTTTTGTGTGGGCCTGCAGAAATGTTCTGCCCACTGGTCTCCAATCCCAGAACATTCCTGTTTTCTCTGCATGCCCTTATGCAGAGGACTGATAGAAAGATTACATTTGTGCAGAGGAATAACCCAACAATTACAAATATTATTTATTTTCCAGGACTTCCGGGTCACTAGAATGATGGGACAGGGAAGACTGAGGAGGATTTCCATGATTTTTCCACGTCTGCTGCCCAGGGGTTCGTGTGCTAACTCGGGGTGACAGCATTACCTCGCTGCAGTTCGGGGCTCCGGAGGGTCCCACACCACACTGCAGACAGGGCAGGTGGCACGAATGGGGCTGAGCAATTTGGAGTTAAACAGTCTCAGTTATTAGGGAATTCATGTCCTGGCAGCCTGAGCAGTAAAGACAGAGAGGTGTCACTTCAGGGTGCTTGAAGCGGGATGGGGAGAGCAAAACTACACCCAGTTAAGTCTCTAAGTCAAGACTAAACTATCTCTAATTGCAGCCAGGTGAAACACTTGAGTAGACAGTCTGCAAGTGCTTTACAAAAAGTGGAAAGCAAAAGCTTTTTGTACAAGCATTAATCTTGATGCCTCACTGGGGTCAGCTGGGAGTGCAAGGAGGGAATTCAGCGCAGTCAGCACCGGGCTCTAAAGATCTATGTCTGGCTTTGCATTTCATTCTGTTTATCTGGGCTATTAATTAGCTCCTTTCAGTTTCCCTGGGAAGATCTGTGTGTTAGGGCTCCTGAACACTCATAAAGATCTGCCATTGATTGCTTGGGCAGCTAAATTGGGTCGACACTTCACTACTCAGAGGTGTCTTAGCTTTGCATCCTTTTCTGCTGGGGCAGGAATACTGGGGGTGACTTCAATCTTCTTGGAACCTGCTTGTACACATTGCTTTCCTAATTTCAAGCCTAGGTATGGCATTTCCATTACAAAGGACTTGTGTTGTTGAGCTCTGCTGGTCTGGGTCTTTCAATAGCTGATCAGAGCTTCTGGTCATGTGCTTGTGCTCTTTTCCCTCAGAACAAAACATCCTCTACACAGATCCTGGGCTATCAAAGCCCCCGAAACAGTTCAAGTGCCAAACACAACCCCAACGGCAGCCTGAGGAATGATGTGTCCCAGTGGGGCTGTTGAATATGCACAAACGTATGGTCTGTTTTCCAACGTGCCTGTCAGAGCCCTGCTGCTGCCTCCAGCAGAGAAAAATATTTGTCATAGGCCATTTCCCCCCAAACTTTACTGCTTGCAGGAAATAGAAAATGTTCTTTCCCAACATATTTATTTGTGTTTGACTGTAATCACAAAGGGTTGCGTTTTTCCCCTTTCTCTGGTGACCCAGCAGGGTCCGGTGCTGTCAGTTCTGTCTTTAGCTCTCACAGAGCTCTAAGCCTTTTCACCCTTTCCTCTGGTGTCAGCTGGACTCCAGGTAAAAATTCCATATAGGAGGTGAGCTTTAAGGTGGGTGTGCTCCTTTCAGATTTATTGAGCGCCCTGTGCAGGCTTCCCTGTTTTTTAAAATCCCCATTCTCTTGTTCAGGTACCTGGGGAAGGTGTTCTGATGTGAACAAGGCTTTCCAACACAACTGTAAATGCTGCTAATTTTTCACACCATCTCTTTCACTCTCTGTTTCCCCATACATTGAACAAGGGATCCCTTTGGTCAGAGGGAAAATCCCCACTGTGAGAGCTGACTTAGAGCAGAGTCACTGCCCAATCCCCAAAGTCTCCGTGTAGCTTTTTGTTGGGGTTAGTTAAGTTCCTAGAAGTTCCTAAGTTGGTGTACAACTTATCTTTGTGGTTTGGACCCTCCTGCTGCAGTGTCACCCCACCCACTCTGGGTCCAGGAGCTCCAAACAGAGATTTTGTCCACGTGCCAGGCTGTGTTGGCATTCTCACATTGTTGATCACAGAATCCCAGAAGTGTTTAGGTTAGAAGGGACGTTAGAAGGAGGTGTTCCACCTCCTGCCACGTGTGGGAACACCCTCCACTAGCTGCCCTTGGACACTCCCAGGGATGGGGCAGCCACAGCTGCTCTCAGCAGCCTGTGCCAGGGCCTCAGCACCAAACACAGCCGAGAATTTCTTCCCAATATCCCATCTAACCCTACCCTTCTCTGATGTCACTTTCAGGTGCAGTGCCAGATACCTTACCTTATCACTCCTAACGGGACAGGCGTCATTCACTTGTCTCGACCAAGAATCAGGGAAACCTTTCATGAGTCAGAGCCACCTGTAGCCAGAACCAGACCAAGTTCTTCCTCTTGCTGGTGTGGAAACTGCCCACAGAGAGGTACTTGCTCTTGAGTCTGGGTTCCCACTGCTCCCTTCCCACAGCAGGTGCTTCTTCAGGAGCCTTCTGGAGGCACCGCACCCCGGGCACTGCTGCATTTGCCTGAAACTGGATGCACAGCTTACAGAAAAGAAAAGGAGAGTAAGAGAACAGGAGTGGTTTTGAGTTTTCCTTCCTGATGTCTTTCACTGGTACTCCTTTACAGCTTTCTTTTTAAGCTGAGCAGAAGTCATGAACTCTGCTCTTCAGAAAAAAAACCCAACACACACTAACAGCAGTAGTAGCAGTAAACATAAAAATAAATGTCAGTCATACTATTCCTTGTGGTCCCCTGTGCTGCCTTCTCAGTGTTCAGTGGTTCCCAGAATGTCCTGGCAGCCTTAGGAGTGGTGAATACCATGATGCCACCCCAGAAGGAGCAGCTGAGTGGTACTGATTGCTGGAGGTCAGCAGGAAAACGCTGGACTCCTGTCTGAAAACTGGACTCCTGTCTCCTGTCTGAAACCCAACAGATCATGGACCGAGCGGCAGCATGAAGGAGGGGTCAGAGGCAGACTGCAGCCCTTTGGGACTGGGAAAACAGGAGATCTGTGAGAAAGCTTTTCTCCCTCTGTCAAATCTGTTATTTGTTACCTGCCTCAGAGGGCTCACTGCTGAAAAATACCATTGCTTTGCTTCGTGGAATCTAAATGTCCACGTGATACAGCCATAAACCTCTATTTCTTCTCAGCCCTCACCAAAGGTTTTTGGTCAAGGAAGGAGAGTCTTTTTGAGAAATTGATTTTTGCTGAATACCTACCCTTCTGTGCTTTCAGAAATGAAGGACACTTCTGATAACAACTTCTGATCGCCTGAACATCTTTCTCTACCAATTCCCTACTTTTAGCAATATAAGTTTGTTCCAAGCATCTGAATTCTCTCCAGTTTTTGGCAGTGGTGTTTTTTAGCTGGATTCCTCTGGGAATGTGAAGGAATTGCTTGTGCACAAAATGTCCATTGCCTGTATAGCATAAGAGCATTTTCCTCCCAGATTCCCATACCAGCATGTGCTTTCCACTGTGGGAGGACGAGGAAATGCATTTCCACTTTTGGTCCTTTTAAGAGCATCTCTTACAAAATGTGTATTAGTGCAGAGGGAAGCAGGTGGAGCAACAGCCTGGGCGACATTTACAGTGTGGTGATTTCTGGTCACAAGGAACCTGGATCAGCACCTTCACCTCTTCTTGGGGCAGCAATGTTCAAACCCCACCGATCCCTGCTGGAGCCAGCTCCCACCTTTGGTTTCCTGCTGCTCCCTCTGCCCCTTTCAGTGTCTCTGAAGACCATTGTGTCTCACTTGGACGCAGAGTCACATTCTGACCTCTCTGAGACACATTTCATTCTTCCCAGAATCAATAACTTTTCCTGTGCGATCCTACGATGTCGAACACAACCTCAGGTAAGACCTTTAGGCACTCCCATTATATGAATGAGAACAAGATTGTTGGTGTCAGTAATTAACATTCTTGTGGGATTGTTGGAAATGCTTTGGGATAAACACCACCTGGAATCCTTGCCTGGCTTATGTGGTTTTTGAGATGCAGGGGAGACTGATCCTGCTCGCACGAGAGGGCACGGACCATCTGTCTCCTCTCTTACTGGATGTGCTGAGAGTCTTTCAGTCCAAAGATGAGTTGCTGGAGCTCAGGGAGAAGTGGGACACTGGAAAAGTGAGGGCACGGACAGCGGGGAAGAAGATGGAGACTCGGTGGTCATTGTGTCCCCAGTAATGATCTCATCTGAGAACGACTAATGACGTCCACAGCAGGAAAATGGAGTCACTGTGAGAGCCTGTGGCACGGTGTCGTCCCACGACACAGGCTTCCAGAGAGGAAATCTCACTCTGCTGGCATGGATGGCAAAAATCCCGTTGACTGCAATGACATCAGGCTTTCCCCTTGGGGGTTACCTGCATTTCTCTCCTGGATGCCCAGAGACCCATGTCCCACATCATAGTGCACTTCCTGATAACAAATGCATCACTCTTTTCTTTTAAATTGTGCATTGGAATCCAGTAAACCCTGCACTTTGGGTTCTAGGTTCCCTCCATCTGCCTCTGAAAACCCTAAATAAACAAACACTGGATCAGACCTCAGCAGCTCCTTTGCTCAGCAAGGGAAGCCTTTAAAAGCATTTTACAGCAAGTGCCCTGCTTGTGTTTCAGACTCTGTCAACCTGGGGCGCAAGGAGCTCCACCTGCCTCTCAGCCATCCCAGGGAACTCACCTCAGTGATTGGAAGGTCTGATTCCAGTGAGGAGTGGGAACTGCTGTTGACCTCAGGAATGACAGAAGTATATGCTGGGGTTGGAAGGTTTCTGGCGTTTGACCTGCTAACCTAGAATTTGCTTGGCAAAGTCCAGAGGATGACTTTTAACCTCAGAGCAGTTTGCAAAACCACATCTGTGACCAATGAATGTGAAAAATAAATAATAATAATAAAAAAATCAAGCTCCTATTGAAGGATGAAAGACAGCACACCTTGCTGGGCGCTGGTGCTGGAATCAGGATGGAGGTTGTGGGATAATGAGACAAGCCGTGTTGCCAGAAGCTGTCCGAGGATGGAGCCAATGCCTCACACAGGGGAGGCAGCACGGCAGGTTGAACTGAAGGTATGTCACAGCTCTAAGTCTTAAACTCAACGAGCCACGTCTTTATTTGTGCTGCAGCCCCTTCTTATCCCAAATTGCCTTTACCAGCTGCCAGAGGACGCCCGGTAACGGAAAATTCTCCGGATGACAATAAATTGGTGTAACGATTCAGTGTCACCTCACATCCCGCTAAGCAATAGAGAAATCACGATGAGAAAAATAGGCACGACCAGAGTGGCACTGAACAGTGCAATCCTAATTCCATCACCCTTCTTGTGGGCAACAGATAACCCAGTGCAATTTGCAGCCGCTCTGAAGCGGCTCCAAGTCTCAGCAGGAGTCGGGAAAGCTCAGCGTAGCCTCGGGACCGAGGAGTGCAAAGACCAGGGGAGTTGTTGTTCCGTAACCTTGCCTCTGCACCAAAACCAGGGGGCTGGCTTGGAACGGGAAGCACTCCAAGCAAAACACAGAATTTTAATCAGCGAAATGAAGGTCCTCCTGTGGATCCTCTCTGGAGAATAGTCTGTCTCTGACAATCGTGCGCAGACTCCCAAAGAAGGTAAATTTTGGATTTAAATCTCTACGTCAGTGTGTGAATGACAGCGTTAAATCTTGGCTGTAAGGCTGAGATATCTCCAAGAGGAGAAAAACACTTTTTCCACTTAAGTGGCTGAGGTAGAGGAGGTAAATATATTGTCTCACACTATAAAAGGGCGAGGAAATCATTTATACATGTGTATTACACCTTTGCACCTAACAGTGGAGTGTTTTTTTAAATTCAAGAGTCTAAAAGTTTAGAAATACCAACATTGAGGTGGCCTGTGCAACTGTAATTTGTCCCTTCCATGCATTTGCATTATGATACAGTATTTAATTGTAATTAGATCACATGCTGTTCTTTCAACAGGTTCCTGGCCTCACTCATTGTACAGAATAGACTGTGCTCAATAAGTAATAATTTTATTTTCTCCTCGCTGTTCACTGTGTGGCCCGTGCTTTATTTACAGCAGACTATTCAAATATTGTTCTGAAGACAGATTTATTCATTTCCTCCTGAGCTTTTCCATGGGACTCATCACTATGGTATCCAAGTGCTTCACAAACTCTAATTCATTTTCTCAACACTGGAGCAAGAACTGGTGTTGCTCTTATTTTACAGACGAGGAACTCGGGCGTACAGACAGAATAGTAAAAAATATCTTTTAATTTCAGAGATCCAATTAGAAGTACTCAATGGCCTGATTTTGTCAGAAAACAGAATATGGCCAAGCATCTCATTGAGTCAGAAGTTGTAAAAATTCTCAGTTGTTGCAGATTTATCTGCAAGAGCTCTTCACTTCTGCAAGTCAGGCTTCAAAATGTCAGCCCAGGAACCTGGGCAGTGCTGACTGCACAATTAGTGCAGTGCTGGGCAAGCTCTGTTTAGGGACTGTGCTTTGCATCCCACAGACTCCAGAGGCTAAAAATCCTTTCTGGGAGCAGCAGCCACCTGCCCCACCCACAGCGCTGTGCTTGCTCACGCCGCAGTTCCTCACGAGGTGCATAAAATACTTACATCTGATTTTCACAGTAAATGAGGTGGGAGTTGTTGAGGCACTTGCCTGGGTTCCCTGACCTAGGTTCAGTGTCTGAGCCTGGCTTATCCTTCTGCACTGGCCGCCTCCGTCCTGGTGTTTGATAACTGTGGCGTGTGTTACTGTGCAGCCTGAGTCCTGTTGCTTTATTGAATATGTACTTCTTTCCCATGTAGAGATAACCCCAGCAATCTAATCCTGAGCTGACATTGATGCAGGCCAGCAGCAGCGTGCAGATTTCCCTCTGTGAGGGATGTCATGGTTGGCACAAGCTCCAGCACTCCAAGGGGGTGAAGTACATTCTCAGTGTATTCCAGGTATGGGCCAACACGTTTTCCAAGTGGTCTTCATTCCCCTCCCTAAATCCTCACCTTTCTGCTCTGCCTCCCTCCCCCAGTTTCTGTCAGTCCCGTTACTGCATCACTGTCTCTAGTGAATTCCCTCTTCCCATAGGCCCTGTTGCATCCCACACCCAGCCTCGGGGTCCTCCTCCCTTGCCCCACTCCAGCTTTTCCACCTGATCCCCTTTATCCAGCAAGCTCTCCCTCAGCCCTTGACCAGACCATAGGGACAGCTCCCAGCCCTCCCAGGCTGCACGTCCTCCTCCCAGCAGCTCCTCCCTTTCCCGCTCTGGTTTAAAGTCTTCTCCCAGCAGCCTGGCTCCCAGACTCTTTCTTTTGAGCTTTGCTTTATCCCTCCCTCCAGGCAGACCTGTTTTTCCTTCTGGCTCCTCATTCCCTTCCACCACCCTGGAGAACCTGTCTCTCTCCAGAGCCTCTGTGCCTGCCAGCTTACCTGTCCCAGACCCAGTTCCCGTCCCCACGGTGTGTTGGTGTGTTTTTCAAGGAGCTTCCTGCTCTGTGTTTCCCAAGAGGACTGGAAGGACAGGTTCACCCTTCCTGCCTGCAGACACGGCATGGTCCAGAGCAGCCAGGAACTGGAGCTGCAGGTCCAGCTCTGATCCCACAGCCCTGGGCTGTGATGAGGACGGAGCTGCTGGGGAGTGGAAGCGGCAGGAAGCCCCTGCCGAGAACGAGCAGGACTTTCAGGAGGGTTTTCAGAGCAGGGTTTGAGGGAACACCTCCGACAAAGTGACCACTCTCATTTTCAGGTGAGAAAATCCCTGACAGAAGGAACAGAAAGAGAAATACTTATAATTTAACCCAAGGTATGAACTTCAGATGCTTAAATTTCAGCACAGTGGTTAGTCTGGCCCTATTAAATGCGACTGAGGACAGGATTTTATGATGGGAATTGCTAGCCAGCTTTAATAGGAGTTACACTACCAGCCCTGCCTTTTAATCACTGCTTCCATTTTCAGGATAAGTTGCAGCTGGTTGCTGGTAATCCTTGTGGCATATCAGATAGCAGCATAACTCGGCAAGGGTAAGCTGGAGAAACCCAAACATCCTTCTGAGGAGGTAATTATTCCATTGTGAAAATGCCCCGGGATATTTTTAGTGGCCAAACCCCCTGTTTCCTGACAGAAACATAAAATAATGAAGCAAGCTTCACAAGGAGAGGCGCCTCAGCCACCTGTATTAGCTGGTGCTTTGCAGTCACGTCAGCGTTTAATTCGCTGTGCGCATCCCTGCATCCCTGCACGGCAGAATCCACACCTGCGTTTGGGGCACTGCACGCTCTGCCAGCGTCTGCCTGGCAGAAAACCCTCTCCATAAACAAATCTGCAAATCCCGCTGGATCAAGAAGAATTTCACGGGAATATAGAGCTGCCTGCAACAAGAGGGACACCCTTGCCACACACACACCGAGGTTATCAAGGGAAACTTTCCTTAACAGGAGTCTGGCAACCGGCGTAAAAGCCCGGGGTTTTTTTAGAATAAATTATTTAAAATTCGTTTTAAAATGTTTTGCAGGGGATGTACCCATGTTTCACGTCCAGACCAGGGGTCTGGTTCTGTCCTGGTTACCTTCAGGCGTGGTCCCATGTAATTTATGTCCTGAAAGAGACGATTCAATTAGTCAGTAATAAAATGAGCAAGGACACCGTGTGCATTGTAAAAATATAATTTAGTGGGTAACAAGCTGAGATGGAAAAAATCAGGGTACACTCCATATGATTAATGAAGGAGGAATGTATATTTATAGCTTTTATTGTGCCCTTTGTAAGGAGACTGGATCCGGCAGTAGGGCTGGAATGGGCTGGTAACGATGCGGCATTCCAGTGATTTGGATTTGAATGGCAAATGCTGTATAAAACTAATTATCCCCAGGAGAATGAAAATACATTGCATTTGCCTTTTCGGAGCATGTCTGGCCTTTTTCCTCACGTTATTTATCATGTTTACTGGGAGAGGCGGCATCCCGAACAGTGCAGAAGAGTTGCTCCCCAAGAAAACAAGTTTCCGCAAGTTATTTTTCTACATTTAGTTCGATTCCGGGTTTCTTGGCGGCTCTGGATCGCTGGTTCCCAGCACCATGGCAGGGCAGGGCTCCCCCTTCCCACAGCCTCCGGCTCGCCACATAGCGGGGATACCCGGATTGCTGCCGCACCGTTTGCTTTTCCATGTTTTTACGCGCGGAAAACGCGCAGGTCCCGCACCCGTGCTGGGCCGGTCCCGGAGAAGGGCAAAGATGGATTTATTGCCTTAAAACCTACGAACTTTACGCACCGAGCGCCTGAGGTAAAGGGG
>WAAG01009442.1:0-32878 GCA_013390105.1 Tichodroma muraria | reverse complement strand
GGGCGGCCCCGGCGGGGCGAGCGGTGCCGAGGGGCTGAGCCCGCTCCGCTCCCCCCCGTGCGGGCACCAGCTGGGGCCACTGCGAGCCTCGGGGAGCGGCGGCGGTGCCTCCCCGCGAACAAGGGACACCTGGAGCCCCGTCTGTGGGGGATTGAACGCTTCACCCACCTGTGCTCCCGGCTCGCTGGCTCGGGAGGGGAATCGGGCACACCTGAGAGGAATCGGGCTTGTAGCTTAGCTCATCGGTGAGGGGAGATGGGGCACACCTGAGCGGGGTCGGGTTTGCAGCTCACCCCTGAGGGGAGCGGGCTCTGCCCCGGCTCGGGAGGGCTGCTGGAAGCGGCACGGACTCGGTACCGGCAACCTGTGGAGAGAGAGGAACTTGCCTGGGAACTGCCGCAGTAGCCCAGAAATGAGCGGTCTGGCAGCGTTTCAGCCGCGGTAGTTCTCACACCTTTTACCATTGTTGTCTTTAATGGTCCGTGATTGAATCCTGGTTCTTTATAGGCTATGGAAAACGTAATCTCACCCAGGTGAGGCAGGAGAAGGCTCTCTCGAAAGCCCTTGCATGAGACCATTAATACCACAGAAGCCTCCTTAGCTTTGCAGCGATGTTATCTGCTCGTTATGCCAAATACTGGCTTTAGAAAGTAACTTCTTTATTTCCTTCTTGCCAGCAATAAGCTAGTAGGAAGCTTGAAAGAAAATCTGGTGCTGAGTGCCGGGATTAAAAAAAAAAAAAAAAAAAAATCCCCCGTAGGTTGATTGAATCCTGGTATTTTAAGAGAGAGCTCTGTGGAAGTGGAATATGGAAAAAATTGCTGGTCAAGTGAGTGTTTTTTTAGCAACTTGTTAGCAATTTGGGAAAGTGAGAATGGTTAATTTCTGACATTAAATGGTGTAATTGTTCTGTTTCAAATCCCATTAGGCAGGATCTTCCACGGTGGTTGTCATCTTGGACACCACTGATGGAACCATGTGTGCTGACTCCTGTTGACAGGGAATATTTTTATTTATCCTCTTACACAGTACAAGCTTTGCAGATTCCAGGTCTGAAGCAGATTTTTTTTTTTCTTTTGAAACATATTGCAGTTTGACTCAAAAATCTGCAGAACATGTGTAAGAGATAAGTTACTTTGTGATGTGTAAAATCTTGCCACGTGGTGATTCTTTTCTGATATTCCTGCTCTTCTGACAGCTCACTAGTCTTATGGTTGTGTTAGTAGCTCTTTGCTAGTTTAAAATAATCCTTTATGGTTTGAGGAAATCGAATTAGTAGGTGAAGTCTGTTGGGGCCAAATAGATGAATTAAGTCTACGGAAGGGGAGTGATGTGCTGAAATGATATGGAATAAAACCTTCATTGGAGCTGTTTATCTTGTTGGAGCAAGAGTTTAGGAGTATCATTGTGGAAATCTTGGAAGTTCTGGTGAACTTCTCCTCTCTCTGTTGTGGAAGGTGCCTTTATGCTGTGTCCGTGGATGCTGTCCTGTGGGATCCCTGGATAGGCTTTCCCTATCTGAGGGTGTTTGCAGCAGTTACTTAGAGGAAAGGGGAAAAGCCTCTGTTAGTGCTTTGTCTCAATAAAGAGGAGACACTTCAAGTGTAGTGGATGAACTTCATTTTGATTCACACTATTTCCCATGTGATTGCTACTAGTTTTTCTTAAATACAGGATGCTCCACGTACTTTTATATGGGCAGGTGCTCACAGGAGAGGGAGCTGGGTGCAGATGCTCCAGGGTGTGAAAGTTCTCCCCTTGGAGTTTAGTTGTGAGTGGGGTAGTGCTGTCTTCTGTTCCATGCTCCGGGTGAAGCTTGATCTCTTCAGGATCCTGGGAAGAACCTCCTTAGGCTGATGCTGAGGGCTGGAGAGGCAGAGGAACACCGGGTTTGTGGGTCCAGGTGGAGCTTCAGCTGTGGGACTCACAGCTCTCCATGTCAGGGCTGAAGTGCTGCTTGCTGTGTCCAGGACAGGGGTTGTAGCTCAAAAAAACCCCATGCTGGTGTTTTGGTGTGGCTAAAAGTGCCATGAATGAGCAGAAGTTGCAGATTTGGAAGCCCATGTTCTTTGTACGGAGTCATGTGTGTTGGAGGGACATTTGATCCTGTTTATAAATAGCTCGTCATGGCTTTCTGAAGAAGAAAAGAGTGCAGCTGAATTATTTTAGGAAAAAGCTGGATAACTTCATTTATTTGTGTATCTGCAAACATTAGTGTGTTTTCCAGTCTAGTTGGTTGCTTCTGCAGATAAGGCGAGATGAGCTGCTGATTTTAGAACATTTCACTTAGCTGAGGGAATAAAACAAATCAGGAAGAAGCATCAAATTAAGCTAAATCCTGCCTTCTATAACTGTTTGTAACTGAGTTGAGATGAGCATAAAAACTTGGATCTATACAGATTGCATTATTAGAAATGAAAATGAAGCTGGTGTCACTTAGTTTGTAATAGGAAAGCTGTGATAGCCTGTGTACACCATTAAGATTGCAAATGAGATTATTCAGAAGCAGGAAATTTGTTCTGTCTCTCCCTGGTGTTCTTGAAGTCCTTGGAATCGATATGTATTTTGTTTCTAGAGGACAAACTGCTGGTTTGGGAAGTCCCAATGGAGCAGAATTAGCAGTTGGTGGGCCTGGAGCAGCAGGAGGAGCCCGGAACTGAAGGGTTCTGTGAGCAGCAAGTTGGGAACTGCATCCAGGTGCTGCTGCCAGGGATGCTCCTCCTGGGGAGTGATGGGGGTGTGGAAAGCTAAGCATGGCAGCACGGATCGGCTGGGCTCCCTAGAAACAGCAGGTCATCGTTGGTTTCTGTTTTGTGTGTGCCGCTTGATTATTTCTAATTATACCCCAAGTTAAAAATAGAGCAGAAGTATTCAGGTCTCAGTTATGTCCCAAGCCAGTTAAGCACCGATCTCCCTGCTTGATATTCCCGTTCCATATGGACAGGTTGCATATGGATTTTGCAGTGCATGTTTATTAGTCATCTAAGAAAATTACTTGACTGGCTTATGAAGCTTTCCTAATAAACTAACACTTCAGTTTCAAAGTTGTCAGGTGTGTACACACCTGTGCCTAATGTTCATCACAGTGGAAAGCAGCAAACAAAAGGTGTCATAAAAAAAAAAAAAAAAAAGCTTGGCTTAGTTACCTTGTGCTAACTTATCAGTGTAAGTAAGGAAGTTACATATGGTAGATATTTCCTTATACAAATAAGAGTATTTGGTTGTTCCTGATGATAAAATGCCCTTGTGATTTACACGACGTCAACCTTCAGCCAGAGATTGTCAGAGAAGTCTGAAGACTCTGTAGGCACCTAACTGGAGTTTGTTGCATGGCCAAGAGAAGGAGGGTGATAATAAACGAGTGAGGAAATGAAGTGGGAGTTGAGGAAAACTACACAAGGAGCAGTGCAATATTCTGCTTAGGTTTTACTTTCAGGTTATAAAACCATTTAACTTGGGCAACATCAGCCTGAGCGTCATGGGGGGTTTGAAAGCGGATTTTATTATCGACACCAGTTCCGTGGAGATAATTCGGTGTGTAAAATGTGTGCCAGTGTTTGTAGCCAACTTTTCTAAACGTGCAGTGGTTTTATAGATGCAGGATATTTAGATTTTCACTTTGCATTGCCTGTGAGGAGGTATAACTGGAGTTGTTGTTAGTAACTAATCAGTGCTGCCTTCCCGAAAGGAATCAGTGCCGGTGTTGGGATGTCACTTGGTGGTAGGGAAAGCCCCCTTCCGTTCAGCCTGTTTGTAGGGGTCTCAGCGGCTGCAGGATTGCAGCTTCCATGCTGCATCCAAGGGGGTTTTTCACCTTCCTCTGGGTGTTCCCGAGGGGGTGTCAGCCCCCGGGAGCTCCGGCCTCGCTGCAGCCTTTGGGAAGGGCCGCTGAGGCACAGGCCTGCGTTCGCTTTCCGTGTGCCGGGCTGAGGGGGAGAACTGCCTCCAACACCGGGGATTGATTGCTTGGATCGGCCTGCCGGAATCCGGCCCTGGGCCGCCACTGCTGAAACACAGTGCCTGAGGCTATTGATTTTTTAAAAAGGCAGAATAGTTCTTAATAGAGAAAATGCCTCAGCACAGTGGAAACAGTCATATTTTACTGATTGGGCGGTATTGATTTCGTCCTCCAGTGAAATTGCCAAGATGAAAGTGGTAATCCTGATTAATTCCATATAAATAGATGAGCCTGATTTGTATGTGTACAGTTGCAGGGTTCGGTAGGAAAACGGAAAGCCTGCTTTATGTGGTCTATTAGGTGCTTTAATTTCCAGGGTTTTTTTTCCATTTAGTATTCATGCAGAGGAGCCTCTTAATTTCACAAAAGAAGCAGACTATAAATTTATGATAAATCCTTTTTGCATCAGTTAAAATATTTTTTTTTCCTCATTAAAGCTGCCCTTACCGAAGGCAGTGAAGGAATTGGAATGTTCTGCTGCTAAACTTTCTTGGGATTTTGGGTAATTCCCTGGAGTGTGTAACAACCACAAGCTATTTGATTTGTGCAAAAAGAGAAGAGATTTAATGAAAAGTAATAAATTACTCTAAAGGATTTTATTTTTTTTTTTAAACATCAACACTAAACTTATCATTCCACTTGTTGCTTCTGAATGTTTTGGGATTGGGCGTATTTTAGTAGGAAAAAAATTACAGTTAAATCCCTGAAGGTGCTGTTCAGACAGGACTGCCATCTTGGGAACTCACTGAGGTCCAAATACATAAACTCAGGTATTTTTTTGTGTCATCACTGATTCTCATTGCCAGTCTCTGAACTTTCCTGTTTCAGCTTTGGGTTTGCTGTTGTGACATGACCAGGACTGAGTGTGGCATTTTTGGGAAAGAATGTACTGGTCATTCAGTCATGTAACAATGTTTTATTTTCCTATTCCTCTGACATTCTAGCTTTCATAGTTTTCCAGTGAGAAATCTTGTTTCAAGTCGATTTAGAAACAGTGAATTGTACAACAGAGAGTTTTTTCCCCCTCCAAACGTGTTGTTCTGCATATGTTAGCTGTGAATTTTCTTCACTGTGGAGCTGTTTGTGCAGCTGCCTTGGTGCTGGTTACCACTGAAGAAATTCAGATGTTCTGCTTAGCCTGAATTTCTTCATTTGCACATTTTAATCTATTGATCTTCTTTTCCTTAGTGCATTGCAGAGGTTTTGGCTCATATGATGGACTGTTGTTGATGGTGTGGATTTTGATGATTCAGTTCTTTTGGGTCTCATCAAAGCATGGCAGCTTGGTGATAATTTTTGGAATCCTCTAGTCATACAGTTTTGTCTGGAGATCTTTTAAAAGTGGAAAGGCTGTTTTGTGATTAAATTGCCCACTAATTCATCTGTCTGCTCAAAGAATTTGTGCACTGTCTTCTGTAGTTAGATCAGATTTTAATTGTTATGTATATGGGCATTAATCTTACTGTGTTTTTATTACGTTTTGTTTTACTATTACCTTAAACCCCCATGTTTTTGTACCTCTGTCTGCTGATCCTTATAATTTCACTCTTGCCCCCAGTAGGCACCTATGTACTTGATATCCTTTGGGGTTTCAGTGCTTCATCGGTGTAGCTCTGTTGGACTTTGCCATCTGTTCGTTTTTTTTAACTTTCTTTTTGGCTTAGAAGTTTTGGTAACTTATGAGGGGTTTTTATTCTAGCTCATATATATGGCATCCAAATATATTTTACCTTTGTTTTTGTCTGCTGCCTGTCTTGGATGTCTTGGAAGCTGTCAAGTTTTGTGACACTGGGTCAGAGCACGTGTCAGGAGCCAGCACAGTTGTCTGCCGTTATTATTACGATACTTTGATGAATTTCATCTCGTTTGATGTGTTTTTAACTGTCGTGACACGTGTCCAGTGTTGCTGCTGACCTCGGGGTGAGCAGCACAGAGCAGGCTCTTTGAATGTTGGGCATTCAGCAGGCTGAGGGCTGTACCAGTGTAGCCTTAGCTGCTCTCTCCTGCCTATTAACATATTTGTTAGACTTGATACGGTTCTGAAGAGACATTGTGCTTATCTACGGCTTCCATTTATCTCATGTTCTGCATGGAGTTTCCAGCCATTTCATTATTATTTATTTATTGTGTACTTTACGATGATATTTTGAGCCGTGGTAAATCTCAGTTTGCCTTCATGTTTATATGACACTGTGAATAGATACAGTATCTTTCTGTATTTTAGATTGTGTATTTATAACAAAGGACTGTGCCCTACATTGTCTGGGAAGTAAAAGCTCCAGCTCTGATTGTGTTGGCCCCTGTTCTTCCTCTTTCATCTTCCTTTGGCAGAGCCACCTTTGTGTTACTGCCATCACTAACAGACTTGAGCACTTGGAGGCAGCTTCCAAGTTTTTTTTCATCCCCTAGTTCTCAGTGTAATTGTCCCACAGCTTGCTTCCACTTGGGCTGAGATGGCATCAAGCCCTGTATAAGCTTCATCTTTCTTGGCTTTCCTCTGTAGTTAATGAGCCTGAACATCTCCTCTTAACGCAGCTCTGTGCTTCGTGCACTGAAACCTTCTAATATAACTGGAGTGAGGGAGAGCCACAAATTGAGGTGTTTGGATATTCCTTCTAAAAGTATAACATGCTGTCAAAAGTCATTTAAGTCATTAGAGCTGTCATGACTTTTAAAATTGAGAAGTGGAGTCTAACTTGTCTTGAAAATCTTGAGAGGTCACACTGCTTTAAAGAAATAATCGAAGAATCGCAGAATCATTTAGGTTGGAAAAGCCCTCCAGGAGCGAGTCCAATCATTTCCCCAGCAATGCCCAGTCCACCACTAAACCATGTCCCCGAGTGCCACACCCACATGTCTTTTAGATAACTGAATAACTGCTTGAAATTATGGCTGTTGTAGTGTTGTGCATAGCAGAGAGGAAAGCCGGGTGTTAACAAGAAGATGAAATATTTCCAAAAGTGATTTATAAAGCCAAATGTTCCTGTTTGAAAACAGGCAAGGAAGTATAAAAAACTGGAAATAAAGGAAAAACTGCATCCAGAAACATTTTTTGCTGTGGTAGACACCTCAGCAGTTTGTAGTATGCTCCAGTGCCTTTGGGATTGGAATGGTGGGCTGTCAGTGCTCACCTCGCAGAAAATCCAGGTATTTTGTTATCGATTTGTGAGTCTTCCATTAGAAATGTGCTTGGGCAGATAGGAAACACAGCCGAGATGAAATTGTAGCCAAATGTTAATCCTGTTTTGGTGCTTGGTTTCAGTGTTTGAAGCTGGCAGTGCCACCGCAGCGCGGGGGTACTGTGCCCTTCCATTGGCTTTCCTGAGTGCTTGTGGAGGATGTAGAGAATTGGATCAGGCCCCTGCTCTTCTGCCTGCATCAGTGCTCATGCTGGCAGAAGGGAGAGGGTGACGCGGGCACAGGGAACGCTGCCACCGGGAAGCCAGACTGTTTTCCTGGTGGGGGTAGGGATTGCCGTAGAGTTGGAGTGCGGAAACACTGCGAGCAAAATAACACTGTGTGTCTCATGCCACCATTTTCATCTTTAATATTACAGCATATAGATTCCAGATCTACAGACTGAAACTTTCTCAGAAAGTGTGCACTATTTATTAGCAAATTCATTGAAAAACAAATGTTTCATAAAAGTTTATTTTCAGATTGGTAAGGAATTCTCAGTTCAGCTTTAATCATTGCTTTGGTTTGTAACTTTTTTTCCCACGCTGGACTTTCATTTGTTTGTCTGGTTCTGAAGTGGGAATAAAGCTACAGGTTTCATCTTAAAATACCTAGCCTTGAGGAAAAAAAAATGCAAAACTGCCCAACAGGTTGCAGTTTCAGAAAGGGATGGAGGCATGACAGCTCTGAATACACTCCCTTGCAGAAGTCCAGAGGGAACCTCGATTAATGAGGCTTATCTTGTGTAGTGTATCATTTTTAACAGCTGTACTGTAGCTTTTGGGGGCCTGGACTTTCACGATCATCCCCGTGTCAATAATGAAATCCTGTAAGGACAGCACTTCATGGAAACCTGGTTGGAAGCGTAAGAAAAACTTAGATGTCATAGGGTGACAATATGTTTGTGAAGGAGGATGGGAAGCACTCTTGACAGCCAAACCAGCCCCCCCAAGAGTGAAAAGAATGCCAGCCAACTGAATGGCTCAGGATGACGTTGCTCAGTTTTTCTCAGGGAAAAATGAACCCTGAAATGAAATGCTGTGGCTGTGCGTGTCCTGGGAGGCTGGAGGGGAGCTGAGAGGTGCTCGGGGGTGTAGCTCAGGAGGTGGAATGGAAGAGTGCTCCCTGCCTGCACTGTTGTATGTTTTGCTGTGTTCTTGGTGGTTCTGCCGAGCAGTTAAGGGACAAAGTGTTTTGAAATGTCTTGGTTACCCCTTTTTACTGAAGGAGATACTGGTAATGCAGAGGTAGAAATCACGGGGCTGACAGACCCACCTCTGCCAACCCATGTAAGGGTGCAGTGCACCATGCCTCGTGTATGGGCAAGGAACAGGCAGTCCCTGGGATTCCACCTGAAATCTCAGCAGTCTGTTCTTACTCATTTGCAACAGCACATTTAGTACATTTTATGGGACACTATTTTCATTAGCATTAAGAGCTCTTAGAGAGTGCACCACAAATTTTGGGTGGGACAGCCCTTCTTCATCATTTTCCCAAGTTGCGTCCTTTTCTGGAATCTGACAAGGCTTGTCTTCTGTTTGAAGTGTAAAATAGCTTATTTATCCAAATCTTCACATGTTCTTGTTTGCTCATACCTACTTCAGGTCTTCGGAGCCTTAATTTTAGGTTCTGTAGTTCTTTTGTTGCTATGGATTCTTTTTACTTATCTCCTTATTTGAAGTTATGGTAGGTTTTGAAAAATACCTGGATAGTATGAGATAAGAGATGGTTGAGATACCTGCAGTGATTCGGTAACCAGCTTGTGTTGTGGTTTTATGTGACTTTTGGGAGGTATGGATGAAAGAAAACCCGCACGAACCATAGCTGCAGAAAATGGAGTGTCCTGTTGGCACAGCTGGGAAACCTTGGCAGTTCCATCGAGTGTAAATTCATGTTCTTCCCCTTTCAATGTGTCTGTGAGTGCAGATATATAGGATTTCTTGTAGGTGATGTATGTGATCTAAACAGAGGGGCCAGAATCTGCAAGGCAACACCGCAGCGTGTGGATGGAGGTTTTTGTATTTCACATCTGAGACTTTTGGAGGGCAGAATTCACTTCTGAATGTGGAAAGAGGAGAACCAGGCATCAGATGCACCCAGAGCAGGATACAATACATCCCACAATCTAGGTAGTGCTAGTTAAAGGCTTTTCCTGGTTCAGCCCAATTGGAATCTTGTATGCCCATGGTAACAGCATTAACAGCCCCAAATCTGAAGTGTTGGTTTTCTAAAGTAACATTTTCCAGTTGTTTTCTTTGCTCTTGTTGCCAGTTTTTAATTTCGCTGAGGAAATCAGTCTAAATGGAAAAAGCCAGCATTCACAGGAGCTGCAAATATCTCTGTGCTAGATCTGATCTCCGTGTGCAGTTTGGTTTGTGCTGTTTGTTGTTCACTCTGGAACTTCCTGTGGAGGCACCACTGCTCGGGGCTCCATAGCAGAGCTTGAGCCTGTGCCTTGGGGTTTCATCTTTGCTTTCCATTCATCCTGGGCAGACTTTATGACTTTAGCGTTTTCAAGCATGTCCTTTACTGATTTATTAAAATAAGGACCCGTAAGAAGTAGATTTTTGCCTTTACTTTTGTCTCATGTGATGTTAAAGAAACATTTTCTCCAAGTTTAGCCTATTCAAGACACTCTTGTTTCTGCAGAAGGCTTTGAAAGGTTATCAAGTGCTTGTTTCTGTTATTACAGATGAATATATGGGGCATATTGATTGCTTAAATGTGATTTAGCTCCTGTCATGTGAGTAACTTTATCGTTCTTACCTTGTGTGCTGAAGGGCTGTCGGTTATCGTGCATGAGCACGGTGAGTGGAGGTTATGGTGCTCATTTAAAAAGATAAAGCAATAACTGGCCTTTGTAGGTTGTGCCTCCCAGCTGCTGGTGGCACCGGGAGCCTCGTGGAGTCGCTGCCGGACGCGAAGGTGGATTCAGGGCCCCTCTGGCTGCGGCTCCCTTGGGCTGGCAGCTGGATTGAATTAGGGAACTGAACGTGGAATCGCGGCGCGGCCAGCGAGCTACCCGCGTTGCTGGCATCTAATTGCTTGTAACTTGGGCGGCCTCTCAGTGTAGGAAGTGGATGGTAGGTTGAGTTGACGCTTTTTATCAGTACCCCAAAGACCGAAAATTGATTTGGGTGACTCTTGTCGTACAACAAAACCTAGAAGTGGTTTTAAGTCATGAGGTTTTAAGCGCCTTTAAGGTACTGGTAGGGTGGGGCCAGTCTGTTCCCTCATAGCCAAGGAACTGTCCTGGATGTTACTGCTGGTTTTCTTAAAACTTTCTCATAAGTGGTTTCAGAACCAGGACTTCATCTTCTTTCAGGGTTTCCAGAGGTGCCGTGTGGGTAAGAAGCCATTACTCCTGCAAAGGAGCAGGAATATTTCTCTTTTCAGGAAACTGTTACAGCTTTTTAGGCAGAGCTTTGGAATTCTGCTAACAAGAACACCGTTTGCTTTATCGCCTGGAAAATTCCTCTTCAGGCAGTTTTCCTAGAGATTGATAGGCAGGTGTTAGATGCTGACCAAACTGGGTATCACTGTAAAAGCAGAGCCACATTTAATTCATTCTTCAGCCTTTAATGATAGTAAGTTACATTTGTGCAGACTTACAGCAGTTGGAATCAGAAACATCCATGCTCCTGCTGTAATTGCTTCTATACCCTTCCAAGGCTGTAACACAGCCTTCAGTGGTGGCTGTGCAGATGTAATTTCATTTGGAGGTGCCATTTCCTAAATGCCTTTAGAATAAAAAAAAATCTAATACTTGTTTCCAAGCCTTCTGATCTGCATGTGAAGGGAAAGATGGATTGAGGAATGATCTCTGCAGGTGTGTTACTGCCCACTGTGTACGAGGCGGGGTAATTAAAGAGTGAGCTTGAATAGACCAGTAGGCAAAACCCAACTTTTAAACCCCCCAAACCCTTTAGTTTATGTAACTGTAACTGCCCTGCATTTTTGTATACCAACGAGCACACACATGACTCAAAACCTGATTAAGATGGTGTAAATATTTGGCAAAAATAGCTCATAAATGCTGTCTTTGAACAGGCTTTTGATGCAGGAAAGGAGCAGCTGGACAAATTTGCATTTACAAATCATTTACCTTAGGAGAAAGCTGAAGTTCAGTACCTTATCACAAAGGCATTGCACGTTAATTATTTATCTTGTGCTTTGATGCCGAGGTTCTTGCTTTAATAAACCATTCTGGGGGAGGTGGCTGCTGCTCCTTTTAGCTCAGCTCCTCCCTCCCCTCCCCTCCCCTCCGGGTAAACCCAGCAGTGCCTTTTCTCAGAGTTTGCCTTCCAAGTTACTGCTAAGTTAGATTTCACAACTTTTTGTTAAAATTAGAAATGTTTCTGTGATACGTATTTAATTGCTGTGGCTCTGTCATCCCCATGTGTAACTTTGCAATCTCTATAGAACTGGACCTGATTTAATTTCTTTTTTACATATGTTCTTGGACTTTCAAACTTTGCTTTACGGAAAAGGATCAGTAAGAAATGTTTGTCATGGAAGCATGATTAGAAGTGTCTGTGGCATCTGTACTTGGCCTATGAGTAGAAATTTGGTGGTCTCAGCACAGAAAATGTAAACTGATCTGGTCGATAGGACGGTCACTTCAAGCTTGTAAGTTCTTGAGAAACCACGCTGATAACTTGGAGATGGTTTTGAGCATGACTGTAATGCCATGTAAGATTTTTCTGAAGTTGCTTCATGATTTTTGGAGTACAAAAATAAAGATTTTTCTTAGACTGTACTTGTGGACATCTTGTGTCATCCACAAGCTAAACTTAAATAGCAGTTAGGAAACTGTAGGTCTTGTAGTTAAAATTCGTGTTGGAGTTTTAATCAGAAATTCTCTGTATAGATCTGTTTCCTGGTGGCTTTTGTTTTCAAGCCTGGAAATATCCTGCATTTCCCTTTGCATCCCCCAGCCCACAGTGTCTTTGGGAAGGCGTACGAGATGGATAACGTACACACAGCCATGGAATTGTTTTGGTTGGAAAAGTCCTTGAGTCCAGCCATTCCCCCAGCATGGCCAAGGCCATCACCGACCCATGTCCCCAAGTGCCACACATCCACACGGCTTTTGAATCCACGGATGGGGACTCCACCGCTGCCCCGTGCGGGGAGTTTCCCTAATACCCAACCCAAACCTGCCCTGGGGCACCTGGAGGCTGTTTGCTGGTGTGTCTGGGGACACCCGCTCTGCCCTCCTGTCAGGGAGTCGTGGAGGGTAAAGGTGCCCCCTGAGCCTCCTTTTCTGCAGGTTTTGTGTCTGGCTGTTCAGCCACGGGGCTCTTGGGGGTGCCGGAGCTGTGGGGCTCCTGAGAGCCGGGGTGGGGATGGGACAGTGCTTCCCTCCGCCCCAGTTGTTAAGGATCACGCGTGTGCTCTTGCTAGCTGTCAGCGGTTAGCTTTTCAAGTAAACATCGAAAGGGTTTGTAAAGATGTGAAAAGGAGTATAATTAAGGAGAAGGTTACTGCCTTAATGTGGCGTGGAAGCCACACTGAGATTGAATAATCTTATTTAAATATATTTGCTTGGCAAAGGTGGTGAATGCAAAATCCAAACCTGAATGCTGTAGTGAGGGTCTCCTTCTTCAGGACCGTTTTCTTTGTTAGCTTGGTGCTTGGAGCCTTTCTCAAGTGTTCCTCGTTGAAGAAAAAAATGGTTTTCCTTTCTTAATGTGTGGTGGTGGGTTTTTTTAAAGCACTTTAACCCTTGACCACTCTGTGTGAAGTTGAATAGGAGAATAGAGTAGCTGGCTGTGCCTGTGCCCGGGATGGAAATAGGAGGAGATGTTTTGCTTTCTAATTTTGTTTGTTCTCGTGGCTTTTTCCCCTTAGTGTTAATGCCAGAGCAGGAGTCTGCCCTCCTTAATGAACAGTTTCAAACGCTGGCTGCATCCCACAAGAATGGGAAAGTACCAGCGAATTTTTAGAGGTCTTAATTTGGCAGAGGCTCAGCCCCCACCGTTAGTGCTGTAATTGAGGGTCACTCCCGATATTGTGACCGCCCCAAAGCCGTCGGTGCCTTCCGTGGGCTGGGGATGTTCGCGAGCCGCTCTCTTCCCGAGGGCTGCTTAATCCTCTTGGGGCTGTTTTCACTGCCTGACGGAGCAGAGGAATGTCTGAGGCCGCCGCAGGGGGCTGGGGAGAGCTCTTGGCCATCGGCGGAGCGGGCTCCAGCCGTGCCGGGGGCGGCTGCCCTGCCCCGGGAAGCGCGGCCGGAGCCCGGCGCCTTGGCCGTGCCGGGAGCAGGACGAGGAGGAATAGCCCTATTCCTCCTCCTCCTCGGCACGGCTAGAGCTGAGGATGGATTTCTGCAGCTTGCTTTGCCTTTCTGCCACGCTGGGCACAAAGAACACGATCGCAGCCTTCACCTGCAGCGACCCCTGCCCTGCCCTCCCATGCCAGCCCCGGCTGGCGGGAGTACCGAACGCACAAGTTTTCAGTCTGGTAAATTCTAGAAAGACTGAGAACTCAAACTCCTGCGTCCAGCGCGGCTGTCAAAGACAAAGCTTTCCCCAGTCCATTGTGGCAGCTTTTCTACGTGGTTATTGTTCTTAATGCACGCTTGCTCTGGAAACGTTTGCATGGGAAAAGCTGTTTTGTAGATCTGTACAGGGAAAGAAATCCTGATTCTTACATCTTGGGGGAGAAAACGTGTGTATGACAGCTAAGTGGGTTTTGTTACCCCAAAGTCAAATGCAGAAAAGCCTTGAAGATGTAAATATGTTGAAATTGTCTTTTAGTCTACACAGTTGAAGCCTTGAAGATGTAAATACGTTCAAATTATATTTTAGTCTACACAATTGATTTCACACACGACTTGCATCAAAAAAGTAATTTTTTATATTTCTGAGGCTAAACAGTTACAGTATTATTCTGAAACATTACGAAATGCTGGGTTATGCACAAGTTACAAGGAAATGTAGTGCTTAAGCTTGATGTTTATCCAACCCTTACTCAATGTTGTAGCACTTTGATGTAGCCTTTGCTTCAAGAGTGTTCTGAATCTCGCTGTTAGATGTTAATGATGGCAATATTAAGTCAGTTCTTTCTGAGTAGCTAATCAATATACAGAATTATTTTTTTATGTGCCAAAAATTGATTTTACTACTTTTCTGTCTCTAGCTTTCCTGGGTTCTCAGGACATTATTATGAGAAACAGGTACAAAAATGTCTTTTACATGGGTATTAGTTTTGTGGCATGGTACAGATCTGACAAAGGAATTAAACTTATTAAATGTATAGTCATTGTAAGGATTTTTCATGTGGGCTAGGCAGTCCAGTTTTTAATATTTTAAAGCAGGAGGTTTGTGGGAATATGGCACAGCAAACTGCCTCGTGTCTTGAAAGCTCCACAAAGCTCTGTAATTATGTTCACTAACTTAGAAGAAAACAACCTGTGAATTTGACTCGACAGCTTCTGTCAGACACAGATGTCACAGAAATATCTAAGCCCTTGTTCTGGTCCGTTTGCTGGACTTTTGTTACCCATCCAAAAATCTCCATGGCACTGAAACTTTAGGGTCCTTCTATAAATAGCATCAGGCAGAGATAGAGGTTTCCGTGGGTACCCGTTTGTGCAGCTGAGTTTAGAATAAACCCTACCAGTGGCTCAGAGACTCAGGTGCAAGCAGTTTGGAAAGCAGACTGGTCTGCTGCTGTGGGGTGCCCAGGGAGCTCGCCTGGTGGGGTGCAGCCTGTCTCCAGTCGCTGTTCTTGGGGTTGCTGTGCTGTTTGTTTTGCAGAAAACTGGAAATTAAAATAAGATGTCAGTCTTTTCATAACTGTTCTCATATGGGAGGAAATCGACTTGGCTTGTTACTCTGACAAGTGGATTTTATTGTAATGTGTTGGTGCACTGTTGTTTTGTGCACATTATACCATTCTTATGCATATAGTCTGGTCACATAATAGTTTATTCATCACTGAAATTGTTCTGGAAAGTGCGGAGCTACCAGCAATTGTCACTTCCCAGAGTCTTTCTGAATGGCTTGAAATCACTCTGAACTCTTGAACTGTCTTTTCTTGTTCCTCGGAATATTAACTTTATCACTTGAGAAACGAGCACAGTTTGTGTGCAGAGAACATACAGTATTTCATCCTTTCGATCCCCCGATTTTACTTTGCATGGAAATCAAAATACGAAATTCCAAAAGCCGAGTGTTCCCACGTGACCGCGGGGTGTAAGGTGACCTCCTTGGCTCTGGTCCCAGTCCAGGAATGTATCGTTTCTTTGAGTTAGACTTTGAAACAGGTATTACTTTACAATTTAATTGGCTGCATACATCTCGAAAAGGATATAAACCAGTGGGTTTTTCCACTATGGAGACATAAAGGCTTGTTTCACAGGAGAGGAGGAATAAACAAGCTGGTACAAGGAGCCCTGTATGAACTGAGCTACACTGTATACTTCAGGGGGAAAAAAACAGATTTTTTTTTTTGCCTTGTGGGTTTTGGCAGTGTAAAACAAAACAGTCAGTGTTCTCTTATAAAACTGCAGAATTCTTTTATATCTTGAAAACATGTATAAAGACATCCCCTACCCTCCAGCCCCCCATGTCTTTGTGGATCGCCGCAGATGCTGTTCAGCCTTAATTTTGCTGGAGGTTCTTCCTCAGCGTGGTCACTGCCGTGTTTGGTGTGTGCTGGTGACAATTTCAGAGCTGGGGCAGCAACCAGCTGCTTTGAAACCAAAGGCCACTGGCAATTAGAAGAAAAAAAGAGAAATTCAGAATGTTTCGAGCGGTAAAACCTTTGTTTTGGAGGTTTTTGCCTTTCTCTTTTTTTAATAACTGAAAGTGATCTAATTAGTGTCTGTAGCTGGATCTGAAAGGCTTTCTCTGACCTATATTCAGACCCCTTTCATCAGCTCCTGTGTGGGGAAGAGCTCAGTAGCAGTTACTTAGCAGTAAGGAGGCAGACCTTGCAGGGAGGGTGGATAAGCCTCTTAGTTCTTTGAATCTTGTTTTGCTAGTTGTTTGTTCATTCGTGACTTCAATATTTGTGGCTTATCTGCAATTTTAATCTGACTTTACTGTTTTGACCCTTCCTTCTTTGTAATCTGTGGCTTTTAATGTCTAAAAGGTCCTAAATATTTGATCAAAATAAGACCTAATTCCCCTTCTGAAGGAATAAATCACTTTAAAAGTGGCAGAAAGAGAAACCATATGCAGGGAAAATGTAGTTTGAGGGGAAAGATGGAGCATGCAAGCAGACCCAATCAATTACTGAGGCTTGGCACTAATGTCCCCTCTGCTCCCCACTCAGCCACTTGCAGGCTTCTGGTGCAGCTTCGGGAGTTTCCATTAATCTGTGTAATGCTGAGAGCTCTGGGCACAGAGCTCGGCCCCGCTTTTTTGTACGTTTCGTTTTGTCCTGGGTGCCCCAGTTTGTGCTCCGGGCGCGCTCGGTGGGCTTGTTCCCGTGGCAGCTGCACCGAGGTTTGCTCTGGGATTATTTGGGACGGAGAGCTGGCATCTATCTCAGTTAGTGCCTCCGTGGCTCAGAATTCCAGGCAGGAATTCTGTCGGGGTAACGGGTGCCCTTCCTGATGTTGGCTTAGCAGAGTCTTCCTGCTCTCCACGTTTCACCGAAGAGAATTTGTTATAGCTGATGGTGAAACCACCGCGTCTGAGTTACTCAGACATGGGACTAGAGGATAATCTTTTTCCTCTGAACTCCTGAGGGTTGCAGCGCTTGACATCTTCAAAGCTCCTTAACAAAGGTGATAAGCAGCCTTAATCCTGGGGCTGAGTTAATCAAACTGATGAGCGCCCAAAGGAGATGGCAGGTTTGGGTAGCATCCATGGCAAAATAGCTCCTTATTTATTTGCTGGAAGAAAGACTTCTAGCCATGAGGTTTTCCACTTGTGGATTTGGTTGCCAAGAACAAGTTGAAAAAAATTATTAGAAATTATCACTGTTCTCCCATTTTACAAAATGTCATTTTCAAGCAATTCCTGACCCATTAGCTCCTGGAAATTTTGTTTAATCTTATCTGAATATTTACTGGCCAAGTAGTTAAAATATTATTTAAACACAGGCTATCATTTATAGCTGATTTTTTTTGAAAATAAAACCTAAATATTTAAAGTTGAGCCTGCTTTAAAGTCAACATTTATATTAATGCATAACTAAATATTCTGGCAGTGCAAGCCTGACATTTAAAAGAAATTCATATGAGTAGGAGGGAGAAGTCACTGGATAAGCACTGGCAGTTGAGTTTAAGTAGTAGCTGGATTCTGACAGACATCAGGCTTCACGCTACTGCAAGAAAAGTTCGGTGGATACTTCATTCAACCTTAAAATCTTCATCAGCAACAGGAAAACCGGGCCAGCTGTGTCCTCTGCTCCAGTCTGGGAGTGAAGAGGAGCTTGTGGGAAGTGGAGATCACAGCAGCTCGTGATCAAAGCTCTGCAGCTCCCAACCAGAGAGGCTTTTGTTCAGCACATCTCACATCTGCACAAAACGGCAAATCTGGGAGTCAGGAGCCTTTAATGTGTGCTGTTTAAAAAGACTCAAACAACACCCAAACAACTTCTCCCTGTGTTTACAGCATTCCAGTTAATTCTCCAGAAAAGCAGCTTGACACTGATATTAAGTAATTTCATGTCATAAATATTTCTTTTCAATGTAATAACATGTGAAAAGTAGTACAGATGGGTTTTAAGCAGTCTGATGTACATAAAATACCTTCTCCAAAGCTCCAAAGATTAAGGTTTGGTGCTGTGATTATGGGTTATCATCCTGAAAATTATCAGCCTGGCTTTGAGGGGGAGGAGCTTTGTAATAATAGAGTGATGATTTTTAGAACAGTCAGAGGATGGGATGACCCAATCAAACTGTTTTCTTGTTTTTTCAGAGTATCAGGATTAACAGATCGATCCAAATAGATCAGTCTTTAACTAAGCACTGAAAGGCCATCACCTGTGAAATCCTCGCTTTGAAGTCTTGGTGATCTAATTGTTTTACTTTCAGGTGTAGCACTTCTGTGGAAAAGAAGTCTGATGGAATTTTAGTAAGTAAGTGATACGTTATGCAGTAAGATCAGTTGCAGGCAAAATTGTGTTATGTAAAAACCAAACAGAAAGGGTCAGTTACACGTGCAGACACGTGGCTGTTTTGGACTTGAAGATGAGGGAAGAACGGGTTTGGAGCATGAAGCATTGGGTTAAATGTGTCGTGAAGGAAATCCTTCTCCCCAAAGTGACTGTGGTGATGCACTCCATATCACCTTTCTCCTTTCAGACCTGTTCCCCAGCCTGCTTTTCCATGTGCGATCGCGGCCCTGCTGCTTACAGACAAATCAGAAAAGTCCGGGACATTGGGCATTACCTGACCAGTTCATTCCTTTTCTCCTCCTTGGAGTGAGAGGTTTGGCCAAAAGAAAAACCCATTGTTAGGGAGCCAGGAATGTGTCTGTGTGTGCTGTAGGAATGTGCTTTTAGTATTCTTGGACAACTTGCCTCGCAACGAGAATTGTTGGTGTTGGAGCTGCAAAGACTGAATCAGCTTCCTGAGGGGAAGCAATTGTAAAATATCCAGGAAGTTGTTGGGAAATGCGAACTTCTGCTCCTGCCTGCTTGCTCTGGAGTGCTCAGCTCCCAGTAGCAGCAGCCTGCACGCCACACAGCTCGGGAGCTGTTTTCAGTGACAGAAAACTGTCTTGTAGGCTGGGTGTCCGAAAAGTGGCCCTCACGAAGGTTCCTACCCACGCTGAGAAGAGCGGCTGCCGGCAGCCCTTTGCAACCCGCACGACTCTGCTCTGCTGAGAGGGAGGAATCTCATTGTCAGGATTTTTCTCGTTGGCCCGATTTTGAACACCAGCTTGTCAACTTCACTGTACTTCTGTCTGGGAAAAACAGACAAACCAGAGAGAGCAGCCAAGGGAAGCACTGGCAGAGGCAGGTGTGAGAAGGGGCAGAAGTGAACGTTACTGTGTGTGACATCTGCTTTGACAGAGTCCCCCTGGTTTTCCTTACCTGAGCTTCACCTCATCTGGAAACAGCCTCACGGTGGGGGCCTGTATCGTGCTTTCTCCACTAACGCTTTTTGCCAGTGGCAGAGTGGCATAAAGTGGTTTGCGTTGGTTTTTGCCCCCTCCCCGCCCTGTCTCGCCTCCCATCCAGCCCTGGCTGGGCTGCAGCTGGGTGGGAGTCCCTGTGCTGCTGCAGCCTCACTACGTGATGGGGATTTTAAGAGAGGACATTCNTTTTTTTTTTTTTTTAACTGATGTCTGTTAAGATAAAGAATGTCTTAAGTGATGAAACGTGTTCTTTGGCTGCTGTAATGGGCATGAGCTCTTTTTTTGTGTCATTAAAGTAAATCAGATCTGTCAGTATGTAAGTCCATAGTCCCAGGTGGAATAAGGATTGGGTAGCAGCTGCTGCAAAAGCGTATAGTCAGTCTGTCCTGCCTTACAGTCATGTAAGTCAAGAAATAACTTTTTTGTATTTGAGTATGAACATTTTCAAATTTGAGTAAGTTTGAGTTCAGATTTTTCTAAGTCTTCGTAACATAAAATTGTCTCTTGAGTTTGAGAAAGCTCGTGAGGAGAACTGAAAGGCTTGAGAAGTTCTCAGGGTTGAGAGAGAATCGCTAACATGAGCTTTCAGGTGTATCTTGTGGCAGTGCTTTCACCATTTGACAGGTGAAAGTTGGCTTGTCTGAGCTGTCCGAGGTGGTTTCAGACTTGCTGTCCCTCAGGATTTCCCTCAGGAGATGAGGTGACAGACCCCATATCAGCACTGACCACCTTGTGCCCTTGTCCTGGGCACTGCTGCTGGGGAGCTGCAGGAGTGTGGGCACAGTTCCAAAGTGCAGCTTTGTGTTCCTGTTGCCTTGGCCTCTGCAGCACAGCTCTGCAAGGAAGGAGGGAAGTATTTAATAGTCCTGCAAGCCATGGAATGAATATTTTTTGAACATTTATAGTTAACATTGCAATATTCTGTGCGTATTTTCATGGTCTAAAAAGTGACTTTGTGGCCATTTTCTCTTGAGAGCAGCAAATCCTTGATTTGATTCAGTTTTTATTCGTTTGTGTGACTTCTTTGAAGTGATCTTTGTCAAATTTGCTCAAGATTTGCAAATAGACTTGGAGTTTCTGCAAGTAGGGACTGTGTGTGCTCATATATAACGAATTTCCATAATGGTGTGCATAATTAATGTACATATGTACAAAATGAGCCTTTTTTTACTTAAAAGCAGCAGCAATATTGATACAAATATGGCTGTTTGGTGGACAGAAGGATTTTGGACTTGCTGTTTCCATCTCTGACATGCAGACCGTTTTCACTGCTTGGCTAAATTACAGTTTGAGCATGGATTTTTGGGCTTCTTATTTTAGCCTTGGCCTCTCAGTGGGTTTGGACATTTTTAACAGCTTGTAGAACGAGTTAGCAAATCTCAGTGCAGTCTCACAGTAGCTGTCCTTGCCTGCTGGAACTGGACTAATTGGGGTCTGATTAAACTGATTTACCTCTGAAGAGAACAGAAGTCTAAGTACATCACTAATGAACTCTAAAAGGTCATTTAATTTGTTTCTTTTCCTTCCTTCTGTGCGTTTTCCTGTATAAACTGGAAACTGCAGGACTTGCAGTGGAGCATTTTTGAGCAGCAGCAAATTCAGTGATGGCCAAACTTTTAAAGCTTTCAGGCACAGTGCAGTGGAAGTGGTGCTTAAGCTTGAATGTGCAGCGTTGCTCTCGTCCTCCTCTGCCCCTCTCACAGGTTAGGAAGTGATTTGATAAAAGAAAAGAATTTTGACAGTATTTTATCCTAGAATTAATAATGTAAGAAGTGGTGCTAGAGTTTGATCCAATATTTATATATTTCTGCTATCTGAGAGTTAGATCAGTCTCATGAGAACAGGCTAAAATACACATTTTTAGTAATCCCTTAAAGCTGAAAGGTTTGTGGAGTCCTCAAGAAAAGTTTTGTAAAGAATTCAGTAGTGAGAGTTGTGCATATTCCTGTTCTGTCTGGTTCTTTGTTTTTACTGGAAATACTCTTTTTCTGCTGCCTCAGAATTTTGCCATTGTTCCTGCAACATAATCCTCAGGGAAGGTAATTGGGGTGTTACAGACCAGGTGAAACTTTTGGCTGAGAACTCTTGTACTCACCCAAACCCACCAGCTCGATCTTTAAATCATATAACCTGCTGAACCTCCTCCTTGAGGGCACCCAGTGCTCTTATTGCTGCATTGCTGAGGTGTTGGCACCACTGTTGGCTGAAAGCGAGGAAGTTCTAAGGTGTCTAACGTATGGATTCGTCTTTGCACGGGTCTGATTTTTGGTGAAGGATTGGCTTCTGTGGGGATCCTCGCCCAGTCCCCAAACCGGTCCCCCTGGGAGAGAAGGACTCACGACTGTAACGTGCCAAGTCTTTTCCACTCAGGTTTCTGGCACTGAGCCTTGTGGAATCCACTCTGACACGCATATCTGTGGATTTGGGATGGAAAAGCAAATCCCATGTGCGGCAGAACCCATCAGGAGGCCGAGAGAGCCTGGTGACTGCTGGCCAGGGCGTCGCTCGGGCCCTGGGGAAGCTGCTGAGTCCCAGCAGAGGCTCCCAGGGATGTGCCCCATGAAAATGCTGTATTTCCCTGGGCTCTCAGGCCGTGCTGCTCTGGTGTCCTTGGGTGACTTGGAGCCTGGCTGCGTTACAGGCAGCACTGCCAGCGCCGGTCCAGCGCTGAGGAAACGGGCAGCAAACTTGGTCAGCACTATTTTTGGTAATTCTGAAGTAGAGAATGCCTGAGCATAAATAGACTTCCCCATGCCCTAATGAAAGCACTTGGGCTTTAATTTGACTTAGTGTGCTTTCTGGTTATGCTAAATTACTTTTATGTGGCCCTTGTGGTTATGTATTGAATTTTTTTTTTTTTTTTTTAACAACAAACTGGCTCCTCTGGCTTAAAGCCTGCATGGACCAATGCTGGAGGAGAATTTGGTGGTAAAGCCTCAATAGGTGTAAGCACAAGAAAGACGACTTTGATTTGTTGAACTGTAGGTATTGTAAATGTCGACTAAATGTAGTTTGGGGCAGGGGTAAGGCTTTTGAATGGAAAGGCAAATTTCAGCCTGAAGGGAAATTTTCGATGCAGGTTCTAGTTGTGTTTAAACAAGGTCTCCAATGGTATGTGGGTAGGACTCTGTGCTGTGCAGGATTTATTTTAAATTTCCACTGGGCTGAAGTTTGCCATGTGTTGGGTTCCCAACAGTGCTGCGTTGGGGCTGCTGATTATGAAAATTTCCCGAGAGGATGAGGTGAGCTTTAGTTGGTTTCTAAAATTTTTACCCAAAATACCTTCAGATTTCCACCTGTCTCTGTAAGAGTTTAGCTTGCTGTTTTCCTCCAAGCTTTGTGCCCCTTTGGAAGCCCCTCTTCCTGTTCCTAGTGGTTTGTGTTTGAAAGTATTGGGGATTCTCCTTAGGGCCTTGTCCTTTTTTGTCTCCGTGTCAGAATGGTGCCAGAGATGTCCTCCTCAAAGAGCAGCACTTCAGGGACAGTGTCAGGTGGGCAGAGAGCCCTTTTCCCCAGAAAGATGGTGTGGTAAATCCTCAAGCAGCTGCTGTGGCTCTTCTGAGCTGCACCAAAGGCAGATGGATTCAGTTCCTTCAAACTGTTTATTTATGGCAAAATTCACTAAAGAAATGTCCTGGAGTGATGCACGTTTGTAAACAGTCTGTCCTGGGATTCTCCATGAAATAGTGGCTTGCCTTTGGATCACATATGAATTGTGCCTCTCCTTATGTACTATTCTTTATCACAAAGAACATAAATTATTTGCCTTTGACCATCTTGAAGAATTCCCCTCCCTCCCGGCGTCTGAGTTCACTTCACCCGAGGTTAATTGAGAAGAACTGGTGCAGTCTTTATTCTTGCCAGGTGTGTGATGCACAGAGAGGTCTGAGCCTGCACCTTGCTCTGGTAGCTGCTGCCAGGGGGAAGCAGGCCTTGGACTGGAGCTGGAGTTGTGCCTGAGTGAAGGGGTGGAAAACCCATCTGGAAGGGCAGCCAGAGCTGTTGGGCTCTGTCACTTCACGGCTCTGGGAGCACAATAGAAATGTGTTTATTTCAGTGGGAGCTCAGTGGTTAAGTTAATACTTTGCTGCCTGACCCTAAGTACCAGAACTCTTGTCTTTATCTAAATTTGTCTCACTCTCCATGAGAGGTCTGCCATTATCTAGGAAAATAAAAACAGTCTGAACACCTGCTTTGAAGATTGTGAAAAGAACCTTTAGGGATTGCCTTGTAGCAGTTGCATAGCTCATGGCTGGACTGCAGCATCTCACGTTCCTTGAGGCTGCGAGCATCTTGCCCAAAATCAATAGGTGGACAGTGATGTCAAGCAGTTGGATTTGGTCATGCAAAAATTGAGGGCTTTATCAGCTGAAGGAGTTCCTGTCAAAATGGGCTGTCAGATGTGAAAACTCACAGAAAGTACTGCAGATTCAGTGCTTTTCTTGTGTCTCAGGGTGGAAATTTGTATTGTTCCAGTTCTACTGATAACCATTGACCTCGGAAGAAATCGGGTCATGTCCTTCAGCAACAGTGGCCTCGTTAAGATGCACGCTGAACAAAACAGCTGAAATCCAGGATTATCCAGGAGAGGGGGTTGATTTAAGAAAAACGCCCTTACGAAGGAATTAATTTAGGCTCCAGCTGATTGCGTGTTTGCGTTTTATTTCATTGTTTGATACTTAGAGTTGTTAAAGACAATTTTTTAATGATCTGCCAATTTGCAAATGAATTGTTTCACCTTGAAGCCTTTTGCAGGTTTAATAACTTCGGTGGTTGTGCAGTGGCAGCGATGTATAAACATACAAGAGAGGGGTTGGGTGAGCATCCATAAGGACTGCCCGTGGCTGTCCTTGGCCCTCTCCAAGGAGTGGCAGTTCCATCTTTTTTATATTCTGTGAGTGGTCAGTGCCTCGGTGCTGGGGACAGGGTCTGTGAGGGTGTGCGGAGGGGCGGTCGCTGCTCCGTCCCTCCTTTCTGAGGACGCCGGGTCACAATGCCCGAGCCCCTGGAGCAGCAGGGCTGCTGCCTTTGTTCACTGCTTCCCATTGGGTGCATTAAGAGTCTGAAATCCCCAAGGCTTGAAAAGAGCTTGTGATTAAGACCTTAGATAAGTTAGAGGCCAGTTAAAAAAGATATTTGCTACTATTTCAATTTATTGAGTTGCTATGATAAGAATGCTTATTTTAGAAGGCCTTTCTTTAAAGGAAGGGAGGAAAAACCCATTCCTGACATTCAGAACTCTTACATTAAGGTCATAAATAATCTTGTCCTTTTTTAAGTCCTCTGCGTGCACATTCAGCAGGGGTAAAAGCTGGTGTCACAGCAGAAGGGATTTTGGTTAATCTAGCTTTTTCCCGTGTTTTTGCTCTACAGAGCTGTATTAATTATTGACAAGACTGGCCAAATCCAAAGTCGCTGCAGGCTGAAGCATTAATTTACCCTGTAGCCTGCTGTGAGTAGGGAAAAAATGAAAATTGAGTGTTTCTCTGTGTGAGTACCATATTCTTGAAGCCAGAAGCGTGGCTTGATGTAGTGTTGGGTGTGAGTCTGGGGTAGGCTCAGCCTGGGCTGGAGTGGTGTGTCCATAGCCAAGCTCAGCTTCTCTGGCAGAGAACAATTTTCATGTTCACTGCTGTGCTTAAGGGGTGGTGAAGTCCAGAGAATCTTCTGCAGAAATGGGGGTAAATATTGGTCATTGGTAATTGTTGTAGTAGCACTCAAGCTTTGAGCCATCAGCAGTCAGAGTTAAGGTAATGTGATGTTTTGAGTCCCGGCATTCCAGAGAAATGGTTAATTATGTTTGGAAGGTTGCATTGCCCTGGGTTTTTTTCTGTTGAGCTGTGCTGTGTTCCAGAGTCCCAGTAGCTTTAAAACACTTAATTTGCATCACTGAATCAGTTATCCTCTCGCTGACTTTTTAATTTGCTCCCTCCACCCATCTTGTAGATTTGCTGCTAATCTGCCCTTCATTTTGAATAAACACTCATCCCCAGTGCAGGATACACAATAAACTGGTCAGTCATTTTGGTTACCTTTGTAAGAGCTACTACAAAGCTGTCACCTGTGGTTTTGGATCAACGACAGGATATTTCTGTTTATATATGAATTTCAGAGAGTTCCCTTGTTTCATGTAAAGTATTTCTTAACATCTAATCCACATCTGGAAAAAAAGGCTTTTTGTCAAGAAAGCACACTGTATATTCTTTTTCAGATCTTACAAAGGGATTTGGGCAAATTAAAGGAAACTGTTTTGGTCTTAGTGATATTTCCGTTGTTCAAGTTCTTTGTAAAATTAGATTTGTAATGTGGAACTGGTGGGTGCCTGAGGGAAGTGAGCTGTCAGCAGGTACCTGAGTAGGTTCTTAGATCCTTAGAGGGCAAATAACTTACCTGGTGTGGGAGCTGTGGTGCTGAGGAGCGCCGTGGGGAGGAATTGCTCTGGGCTGAAGAGGTGAAGGGACGCAAAAAGCTACGTTTGTGCCAGAAGCGTCGAGAGGAGGTGGACGGGTCGGAGCTGCTGCCGCCTCGGTCCCGGTGTGGGCGCGTGCCGCTCCGCGGGCTCAGGAGCTGGGCGGCCCTTCTTGACCGTGGCCTCTCGAGTCGCGCTCTTCATCCCCGCGTTCCTGATCTCCCCTTGTGAAGCCTGCTGTGCGCGAGGACCCAGTTCCTGCTCGTGGGAGGTGGGAATGGTGGCTCCTCTCCCAGCCCCATGGGTTTGGGCACTGGGTAGCTCTGGTGTTTGGAAGCCCCCACACCCCCCAGCCCCCTGGAGGGGCGTTGCTGCCTCACGGAATGGTGTCCTGTGGTCTCTTTGCCTGTCTTTAACTTCTCGGTGTCCTGGGGGACTTCATAAAGATCACTTCCTCCAGCAAAGCTGCTGACATGGAGCAAAAGGCATCAATAAATTATTCATATGCTGTTCATTTTCTGTGTTTAGGAATTAATGCAGCTTCACTTCAAAACTCCCTTCCGTGGCTGAAGTCGAGTGAAATTATTGCGTACAAAGTTTTAATTTTGGATGAATTACTCTGCATTTTGGAACTGTGGTGTTGAAACAAAGTTGAATAAAACCTCCCACTGCAATGTTAGATACTGTTGGTAGGTCCTGTTGAGAAGGATTCATGGGGTTTACTTCAAGGAGGGCTGGTTTTTGGACAGTCGCTTATGTACAGTGAGGTTGTGTACTGTTTATAAGATAATTTGTGATACTCCAATACTTCTTGAAGCAGTAGCTTCAGTCTAGGTAATTCTGAAGTCCTAAGACATTGGTTTTGTTAAGGATCAAAGCAAAACCCACAAGCCACACACCTCAACCTCTCCAAATCCCCCAGGCCTGTGGTGTTGATTGCTTCTATCGCGTTTGTCACGTTATTTTTCAGGAACGTGTTTTCTTTGTAATTTGAAGGAGGTGTGAAATTATGTTCTTTATCTCATTTTAGCAATTATCCAAGAGGCAAAGATATAGATATGCATATAATGTGTATCTATATAATAATTCTGTATAACTCTTGCTCTTCACTTGTCTTTGGTTCTTTTTTTTTTAAGTCTTGGGTCGCACTTCTGGACTTGTGGGGAATAATCACTTTTCTTTAGACCACAGATTTAAATGTTCATGAAAATGTCCAATTTTCTTCCACAGGTACTTTATTTCAGACACTGAAACTCTGGGAAGAGCACACTGTGGAGGTAGATGGGGAATTTGTCTTTGAAATGACATAAATTTCAAAAGATGTAAAGATGTTTGAAAACATCTTCCCGTTCGCAAGGGCAGCAAATGAGCAGTGCTGTTGGCCTTGCTTATGGGAAGGGAGTGACAAGCATTAGTTACTACAGGAGCACTTTGCAACAGCTCAGGCATCTCAAAACCACTTTTATTTTTCAGTGTTAGCTCAACTTGTTATTGTAGTTTGCGCTGAATTATACAAAAGAGTCAATGTTGAATTTCTGTGATGGCCCTAGCAGGGTTTCTGTGATTTGTCCCGTTACTTTGTGTGGAGGTGTTTTGCCTTGGGCACAACATGTAATTCACTGTAGCTTTTAAACCGATTTCCTCCTCTTGTCAGGCTGAGGCTGGAGAAGAGCCTGAGGTAGAGCCTGCAGTGGGATGAGTCACTTGGTGAAACCAATCGCTCTGTTAAGGAGGAGTTAACAGAGAACCACAGCCCGCAGCGGGGATGGAGCTTCTGCAATTTGCTGCCATGGGAGGCCCAGAGCAGTGGACAGAGGGCTTGGGGGTGCTGGGGAATGGCAGCAGAAGTCTGGGCAGTGTTTTACCCCCAGGAGTTTCTGTGTGTCAGCTGTAGGTCCTGGAGGAGTGCAAGGGGAACGAGTTACAGACAGTGGTCAGGCTCTGGTGTTTTCACTTACAAAGTAATGATAGACAAAAGCTGCTGTTGTATTGCTGGAACTGAGCCATGGGTCTCGCCCGGTGTGGTGTTACGTGTGCGTTCTTAATCAAAGTGGAGACAGCTCTAGGAAATGCATCCTGCTTAAACAAAAACTAGGCTTCCAGCTGGTTCTCATGCATTGCCCCGCATCCTTTAGTGACACTGCTCCTACTCTGCAGTAGGAGTGTATCTCCATTCTGGAGCTGTTGTGCCCTGGCGAGCAGGTTCTCTGCTGCAGTTCTGCTTTCTGTGCACAGCAGTGGCGCTCCCTCCTCTTCCTGACTAGGACTGGGAAGTGTTGATACGCTCCCAGCTTTACAGTCTGTTTGCATTCGGAACCTGTTAGCCAGCAGTTACAGGATTTGTGTGTGATTGCTTCCAGAAAACTTCAAACCAGCGTGCCTTTTTAGGATGCAGGATGTTCTGTGATGGCAAATGCATCCCTGAGAATCTTTCCAGTCTCGGTGATGGGGAGTTTGTCACACTTGTTGGTCATCCAGTCAAGGGCCAAGTTATGTGTGTTAAAACCAGGACTTCTCGAATTAAGATTTATGGACAAAGAATTGAAATAGATTCCAATGTTTTATGGCATCATTCTGTGCAGATAGCTACTGCTTTTGAGTTGCATTCAAATTCCTCAACCCAAAAATGAGGTTTGCTGGAGGGGCTTTCTGCATCACTGACTTTTGTAGGCATTTGTTGTGTTGACTTCTCAGTTTGTAAGTTTGGCCTCTGTTGAAGGAGTTCAATCTGAATATACATTTCTAATAATTTTTTACCCATATCGGGGCAGAATTCATATTTCATGTTAAATTTTTGTGGTGGTGTGACTGTAGAGGGGATTTTCATTTCATTTCATGCATTTCCATTTGTACTGGCAGCACTGTGGCACTTGGGGACATGGTTTAGTGCTGGGTTAGGCTCAGTCTTAACTGTCTTGTACAACCTAAATTATTCTATGATTTTATGATTGCTCAGGATTTGAGATTTTTTGAGCACTACCAGACTGATGCCTGTATTCTCCAAGTTAATGTAAGAGGAGAGGTATGAAAGGTTGGCCGTGGCTTTTATTAAATATTTTGGAACCTGGGCTTGTCTTAGTCACAGAGCTGTTATTTTGTGCCCTTTTCGAGGTGTTTAAAGTCTCTCACTGCCAAGCGTAGCAGAGAGCTCCCACTCTAAGGAATGAGAATTGGTATCCAAGGGCTCTAAGGCTACAGCTGAAGCTGGCGGGAGGGCTGGCATCAGCCGGGGATCCTCTCTGACACCAGAGATGCCACGCTGCCTCTGGCTGAAGCGCCTGTCACGTTTTTCCTGGCAGGGGCAGGTCGTGCAATAGGTGGCAGGAGATGGGGCACAGGAAGGTCTGCAAAGGAGCTGCTCAGGCCTGGAGCAGTGCTTAGTGCACAGTGTCTTTGAGAGCAGGAGAGAGATTTCCAGGGATTGGTACTTAATAATAGGGTGGATTTGAAATGGAGCTTCTACACCTAGACCAGGATGAAAAGAAACTCGTTTCCTGGGAGTAGTTGTGTTCAGCTCTGTGCACAGACCCTTTACAGAGCTCGGAGTGGTGGGAGGTGCAGAACCACTTGTGAACACCCAGCTGTAACTCAGGGGAGCTCAGTGTGTGCCCTCCTACAGGGGAGAAAATGTGAGTCAGTTCTGAATTCTGGTAGAATTACCCACTCTGTGACCTCACTGAAGGACCACTGTGGATGACTGAAGGACTTGCATGGTGCAGTGGTCTCTGTCAGGAAGACCAATGTTCTTGTCTGAAGTACAGGATAGTTTTGCAGCTAAGGCCTGGGCGTTAAACGTGGCACGGTTTCACGGTGTGAACACATCACATCCCTGCCAAAGAGTTAAATAAGAAAGAATAGGCCTTGGGAATGGCATTGAAGTTGTACAGGAGAGTTTAGCAGACACTAAGCCCCCAAATCTTTCCTTTTTACGTTTAGAAAAATGCCGTTGTTTTTGTATAAACATCTGGCTGTTTTGTGTTGGCTGGTGCAGCCTCGCAGATACGGCGTCTGCTGCTTTTATTTAAATTTCCCCTGAAGACACAAATTAAAATGAAACCCCCACACGCTTCCAACCGTTCCTGCTGCACGTTGCCGTGGAATTCTGCTCTTGAAAAGCTCGCTCTTAGGCTTTGGTGGATTCTTTTCCTGCAGGGACAAAAGAACACGCAGGTCTGAAAAGCACGAGAGGAAGCTGGAGCGACTGTAGGAACAGCCCCGTGGCACTGGGAGTGTTCCATAGCAGACGCTTCCACAGAGGGCTGGGAAGGAATGAACTCCCCTTGGGGGACAAGCTGGAGGGACTCAGTGGAGAGTTTGGGGTTAGCTTGAGGGACCCCAGTGCGAGCGCATCTTTGAGGGGCCCCGATGCAAGCTCATCTTTGAGGGGCATGTTTAGCTGAGTTTAGAGAGGAGATTTGCTCCTGTGAAAGGCAAGCCTGGCCTTGGAAGGAGCTGGAAATACGTGACCTGCAGCGATGGCTTTCTAGCTGACACCGGATTAACTCCTCAACGGCAGCACTACAAAGCCACTTTATTTTACAAAATTCTCGAGGTTCAAGAATATCTGTTTCCTGGATGTGGGAGATTAATGCTGTTTGTATTGGTGATGCCCATCTTTGCAGATGGCTTAAGAGCACGTGTTGGATTGATTTTAATTTTTGTTAAAATTGGTTGAATAATAGCTTCAGCTTTTTCAGTGAGATCTTCTAAAGGCAAACTGGCATCCTGGGAAAACAAGCTCGCAGTAGCCTTCAGTTTGCATCCAGGAGTTGAGAAATCACTTTCCTCTGAGTGTGTCTTGGTGTTGTTAATCCACATCTGGCAGTTCCCTTCTGTATACAGTTAAAATCCCATCACTGTTTTGTGGAGGATGGAAGCAAAGTATCCAAAACACCATTATTGAAACTCTTGCCATGGAAAGCTTGCTGCTGCTATCTCCTGATCTGTTATGTTCTTTCATTTTTTGAAATTGCACGGCTTAACCCCATTTTTTAAGATACTATTTGAATTATATAAACCCGTTGAGCTTGCTACATATCATTATAAATGCAATTTCAAATGAAAAATACTCTAAGCTTTATCTTTTTTTCAAGAGCCTCTCCTTATTTCAGTTAATAACTGTTTTATTCTCTCTTTCCCATTTTTTTTCTTTTTTAATTTGAAAACCCAACAAACCAAGTTGTTTGGTTGGGAATGAACTCGATGAAAGAGGGACAGATAAATCCCCCAGATAAAGCAGGTGAGGGGGAAAGTCTGCTAAAGCAAGCATGGACATTATAGGTTGGTATCTGCAGGAAGGCCACTGTCAGCGAGGAGTCCAAGTGCTGCCTCTTCGTAGCCTCTTCCCTTTCTGCTCACACCTTGGGGAAAGGAGATTGTTGTCCAGCATTGGAAGGGGAAGATTGATTATTTTCAAGTGCTTAAAGCAGTGGCCTTTCATAGCAGTAACTGGGATTTATCTGAGTTTCCATCCAGTCTTACTGGCCCTGGAATATCCAGAGCAACTCAGCCAAGAAGAGTAGGGGAGGGGAAAAATTGTTTCTAAGCTGAACTGGTTTTGTGTTTACCTTGATTTTCTGCACCAGACTCTGCCTTCAGCCCCTTTGCTGTCCAAATCCATTCTCTTTCACATTGTGGGCCTTATTTTGTTTCCTTTGTGGAGCTGCAAGACTGCTCTGGACTGTCACTTTTCATCTGGAGCACTCTCAGTTTGTTAGAACACGTGGTCTTGGGGCTTCCTTCGAAATTTTACAGAATTCTGCGTGAGTCTGGTTTTAATTTTGCTGCCTTCAGGTTGAGAGAGACAGGAATTCGGTCAAGTATTTGATTGCCTTGTCCTGTTTTGACACTGTCATGTCTCTCCTCCTCTCAGTCTTGCCTTTCTCAAAAGTAGGATTACTTCTGGGAGACCTGCTTGGCAAGAGATAATGAGAACCACTGCCTGAAGATAGTTGGCTTTGTCAACTGGAGTGTCTTGGGAAATGCTGTCTGTAGCCCCCATTCCCATATGTTTTTTAACTTAGAGGTCTCCCAAAAATAATAAACCACCATCAATCTGTTGAAGGCTCAATGTGCAGAAATTGCAGGTGGCCCCGGGTCTGTAACAGGGAGTTGCTGTGTTTTTGAGCCCCGCAGCTGGGCCGGGGGAGGCAGTTTCCAGAACCCTTTTCCCCCAGAAGAGCCCCTTTGCAGGAGGGAGAGCGCTCCTCACCGAGGGCACAGCCCATTGTGCTGCGTTGTGTTGTTCTCGTGGCCTGTGAAGAGCTCCCTGATGAGCACAGAGCCCTGAATGGCCCGGGTCTGACAGGAATTGCCTCTTCCCCGTGCTTGGTGTCTGTAGGAGGCCGGGCTGTTCCCGGCACGGGAGCGGGCTGCGGCAGCCCTGCCAGCCGTGCATCTCTGCAGCAATGGCACGGGGCAGAACAGGACCTGCCCTGACCAGAACCCTGCTGCAGACGTGACACAAAACTTGGTGTTTTCCCCCACAAGAGATTTCCTAGGGTAGCTTTCCTCCTTGCAGTCGCTAGAGCTGCATTTGTCACTCACTTGGGAGCTCTGGGCCTCTTTGGGGAAACCCCAGAGTTTTTCTCCTAAGGTTGCTGCGAGACACGTTGAAATTGCTGTACGTTGCTTAAAATGAGAAGCATAGGAAGTCTGCAGACTTGTGTTTTATTTTGCATATGCTCTCCTGATCCCAGTGGAGGATCCCAAACCTCAGAGGAGTTGCATTTGTTTATTTCTAAGGGAATTTGCTCTTGGAATATCAACTGCTGTTGTTCTGCTTTGTGCAGATACAAAGAGAGGTGGTGGTGGTGGAGATTCGTGTTACAGCTGCAGGGAAAACTCCCCCCAGCCCTGCTCCTCCTGGGGGAAAGGGATGCTGTGAGGAGCTGCAGCAGGGCGCAGTGGGTGGTAACAGGAGAGCACATCAGCCTTTCACAAGGATCTTCTGGAAGCCACCTTCCAGACACAGCCATGGATGTGGGGCTGGGGCTGCTCCAGCTTGAGCAGCAGGTGGAGACTGGGGGATTGGATTTCCCTTAAAAGCTGCCAGGATTTCACTAAGTGGAGTTGTGGAGACTGAAAAGATGAAGGGATTCATTTTCCTTGCATTTTGTTGCTTTTCCTACCGAAGAGTTTTTTTGGGCAGCCTCCCCAAAGACGGTTAGTGTTAATCAAGTGGCCCTTGCTTTTTATCCCAGTTTGGACCATTTCACTTTTTTTGCTCTTAATGTTCTGTAAGAGAAGCTCTGTCTGTGCTCAGTCAGGGGATACGTGTTACCACCTTCC
>WAAG01009440.1:1070-15739 GCA_013390105.1 Tichodroma muraria | reverse complement strand
ATACTCCTACTGCATTATACAATACTATAAAAACAGTACAGCTATTACCACTCCTGCTGCTGCTTCTATATGAAGGGAATATTAATACTACTACTCCGCTATCAGGAATTTTTGAAGGTTAAATGCTTCGTAGATTATGAAGGGTAAAGATAGTGTGGTAATAACATAAATAAGCATGCCTACAATATAAATGATGGAGATTTGAGTATGTACTTCAAACATTTGAGTGTGTCTCACAAAATGCTTAACGAATAATGACAATAATTTTCCCCATTTAGATTATCTCAGTATTTAAGAAATAGTTTTTTAAAAAAATCAGTGAAAAAGAACGGATATTTTAACACTTTTGAGAGGCAGATGGCAAAAATCTCTGTGCCATCTGAGACTTATCATCACCACGTTTTTTCCCTGATTCCTAACTTTCTTTATTTTATATGTTGAGATGTACATCTATAAGTCAGTTGCATCTGTACAGAAAGTATGTTTTGTGCTGGAGAAGTAACACATGCATCTAAGGAGAAAAGACCTTGACTTTGGTTTGCCTGGAAAGATCTTTTGGTTGTATGATCTGTGGGTCAGATAAACTCCCACCTCACTTCATCTTGTCTTTGATGAGGACTCAGAGATAATGAAAGATACTATAGTCAGTAAGCTACAGAAAAAAGGTCTCATTGTCAATAAACCTCATTAATAAAAGCAAACATTTCTTTTCAGCTTGTTGCACTGTAGATCCTGCCTGCAGTAAGAGTGCCCCATGGACCCCTAAATTCAAGCTGTATGAGAAGGTCAGATTTTTTTGATATTCAAGAACTGATAAAATCTTGTCTGGAATATGTCACCCTAGTCTGTCTCCGTACTACAACAGAAGAAAAAATGTTTCCAGCTCTGTAAGAGACTGAAACAACCACTCCTTCACCTCTGGATCTGTATGGGGAACCATAAGAGAAGTTATTACACAATTTGAAAACTGACACATTTCCTAAAGACCTTCCAACCAGCAATCAGCTGGGTTCATTTCAGCAATTCTAGAGAACCTTCTTAAAACTAAAAGGTAGAAATAGTGATGCGGAAAGAGAATGACATGACAGCACGTTCTCCAAGGAGGGATATTCTCACACGCTTCCCTGCTGCCAGAGTATAATATTTCTCCTGATCCCTTTGTGGCAGCAGCTGTGGAATGGACAAATCAAAGGAAGAACATAGATGCTATGAAGCAGAAGAAGGAAGATGCTTAGATAATGTGAACAAAAGCAAAAGATGGAAATCAGGACAGGAGAAGGACTATTTTGGGTCTCATGCCTTGTCTTCAAACTGGAGTATGAGTAACCTCCAGAATTATTGATCTTCAGCAATATATTGATATTGAATTGCTATATTGATAGCGGCAGAATGAACATTTCTCTCTACTCCCAGAAACATACTTCTTAATATCTTTTCCTCTGAAAGAAAAAATTAAATTGTGTAAATGAAAAATTAAGGAGAGTGAGTGCATGAAAATGCAATAAAAGGCAAATCCATTGTTACAATTGTCCTATAGAGAAACAGCTACTTTTCTCAGTGGAGGTTGTTCTTAAATCTTATCTTCATCAGCTGAAGCAGAAAATGATGCAAAGAGAATTGATATGGTTAAATATTTGTGACTTGCTTTAAGCACGTGATTCTAGAATAAGTTTTGCTCAGTTTAGCATAGCTGTTTGCACCAAAATTTAACAATCAGTAAACACATATTTTTTTTCTTGTAGTAGTGACAAAAGTGTCTCCTGCATATGCTGCCTGGCATTTCAGTAGATAGCTAGAATTTAGTTTCTATTAAAATGACACATCATTAATCTCAGGATTTATTTCTAGCACGTATATTCAGGATTTACAGGTCTCCAGTGCCCTGCTTGTGTGTGGTAAAATAGAACTCTTAGCTTTTCCTTTGCACTTCAATTATCTGTATTGTGTTACTGTATTGTGTCTTGTGTTTATTTGCAGTGCATAATTAAAAAGTAATTCAGGGAAAATATTTCTTAGCAAAAGTCCACTTACGTTTTTACTTCCACAAAGAGGGAACAAACTGAATTATATAATTGTGTCTTTGTTCTCAGCAATTCAAGATTGCTTTGGGTCATTGGTTCATTTTTCTGAAAGCTAAGAATTTCAAGAGTTTAAATATCAGTTTGAAGCTCTTAGCTGCATTTTAATTACAGTACCCTGCCTTTTCATCTATTATCTCTTCACTGTGAAGACATTTCCCATATCCGTAATACTTTCCAGATTCTTGATGGTGTCCTGCAGTGCTCCCAGGGTAATTTCATTGTAGGGCTTGGAGCTGGAGTAGGCTGGGACATACCTTAGGTAATCATAGAGCAGTCAGCCCAGAAGAAATGTATCTTTTAAATTTTCTTCCACTGATGAATAAAGAGCATATCATTTCAGCATGTGTACCTCTTTAATAACTTCCCAAGTTTGTAGAATGTTTTGTTATTTGTTAGCATATATTGAGAAGGGCACGAATTCTGTTTAATTCAACCATAGAGAAATTGCTAAATGATTTGCCATAATTCATGATCTCATTTTTAATGGAGTTTGAAGATCTATTAAGAGTATTCTTTTTTCAAGTATTGTCTTGGAATGTGATGCAAAGTTCAAGGGCCCATTGTAGTGGAGCATAGGGAGCACATGTAACAGAAAGATAGCCTGCTGTGAAGAATTCATAATTTGAATTTAAGTCAGTGAAATAAACAGTGCAGGAAGCATGGGGTAACAGACAGAATAATGAGGAAATGGCCTCAAGCTGTGCCAGGGGAGCTGCAAGTTGGACATTAGGAAATGTTTTTTCACTGAAAGAGTTGCCAAGAACAGGAATGGGCTTCCTAGGGAAGTGCTAGATTCACCATTCCTGGAGGCATTCAGGGAATGACTGGATGTGGCGCTGATTGTTGTGGTTTATCTGGCATGGTGGCATTCTGTCAAAGGTTGGACTCAATGAGCTTGTGTGAGAGCCTGGAGGGATTGCTGGGTCCAAACATTTCAGGCATATGTGTGTGGCAAGGGGCAGCTTGGGTCTTGCTCTGGTGAGGTGATAAACTGCCCCTTACACCCCACCCTTCCCCCAGCCCATATCCCAGCCCTGCAGTGGCTGCCAATCCCTGGCACACTGGAGGCAATGCTCCACACCTGCCTCTGGAGCCCCTAACCCAGCTCCTGTGTGCCCAAATGGCTGCAAGCCCCACCTGGGGAAGGGTCCAGGAGGGTATTTAAAGCAGAACAGGAGGAAGCACATGTCTTGACCCCATGTCCTTTTGGAGTTTCTGTCAGCTGAACACAACTGGAACCAGAAGTGATAGCTATGGGTTTTTTTTCCATATCCTTTTCTCTTTCTTCTAATTCCCTCTTCTTAGATTTTTCAAGTAACTTAAAATTGAATGGAATGGAACGGGCTTAGAATTTGTGAAGTTGAATGGGCTGAGTTAATGCTTTGAGAAGTGTTTCATGTTGATTGAATGCTGTTCTTTTGCTAAAGTCTTTTCTGAGGTTTCCAGTAAAGTCTTTTTTGTTGTTTTGACCTCTTGAGGATATCTTATTAGTATTTCTCCTGTGACTATAACTCAGAGTACATGAAAAAACATAAGTCCTTTTAAAAACTGTGTTGAGTGAGTTTTTTGGGGCCTTACATCTTGGAGGTATTTTCCAACCTTAATGATTCCATGATTCTGTGTTCAACAGTGTTGTAAAACAAAGAGGAATTCATGCCTGTTGAGTAGGCTGGGCCTGACTGGATGGCAGGGACCCACAAAGCCCTTTTATTACTTCCCTGCTCAACTGGTCAGAGTAGAGAAAATATAACAGAAGGTTTGTGGGTTGAGTTAAAGACAGGGAGATCAGCAATTATAGTTATGGAGAAAACAGGCTTGACCTGGGGGAAAGTAATTGAATTTACCAATCAAAAACAGAGTAGGACAATGAGAAGTCTACTCTTAGTCTTCTTCTAATCAGAAGATTAAACGTAATCTTAAAACACCTTCAACTCAACCATCCCTCCTTCACTATTCCCATTTCCCTACCTTCTCCCCTGCCACCAGTTCAGTGGGATGTGGAATAGGTGTCACATGCTGTTTCTGTCACTGCTTCCTCCTCAGGAGAAGGAATTCTACCCCTGCTCTAATGTGGCATCCCTCCCATGTGAGATAGTACTCCACAAACTTCTCCAAGATGAGTCCTTTCGAAGGGGTGCAGTCTTTCAGAAACAGATTCGTCCAGTGCGGGTCCCTTGTGGAGTCACCAGACCCTCCAGCAAACCTGCTCCAGCATGGACTCCTCTTTCCACAGAGCCACAGATCCTGACAAGAACCTGCTTCCCACAGAGTCATAGCTTTCTTTTGGGAATCCACCTGCTGCAGCATGGGGTCCTCCAGGTCTGTAGATGTCTTCTCCACCGTGTACCTCCACTGGCTGCAGGGGCACAGCTGTCTCACCATGGTCTTTACCATGGGTTGCTGGGCTGGCACCTGGCACCTCCTCCCCCTCCTACTTCACTGGCCTTGGTTTTTCTCACACATACTCACTTCTGTCTTCTCTGGCTGCATATTCCTTCTGCTCAGTAACTTTTTCTCGTTCTTAAATATGTTATCCCAGAGGCACTACCACTGTCACTGATGGTCTCAGCTTTGGCCAGTAACACATCTGTCTTGGAGCCATCTGGCATTGGCTCTATTGGATATAGGGGAAGCTTCTGGTAGTTTCTCACAGAAACCACTGCTGAAATGCTCCCTCTGTCTCCCACCCTTCTGCTGCTGAAAGTTTGCCACACAAACCCAATACGCCTGGAGGAAAAACAAGACAAATAATGTCAAGATATGTTTCTGTCACGTAAACTGTGAACACTCAGAACTTCAGTAAGAATGCCTTGAATCCAAGATTTGCGCTGTATACATTCTCATCTTGACTTTGCAACCAAATTGTTTTCTTGTGTTTTGGCCCCAAAGGATCACTTTGAAAAGAGCAGACAGTAAACTGCTTCCTTTATAATTCAGGATTCTAACAGAAGTGTCAATTGAAGGTGATGAGAACATATTGCACTCTCATAGTATAAGCCACAAGAAGCATTTTGTAGCAAACCATCAGTCAGTTAGTAGAGAAGGCAGTGGAGGTATTTTAGTTTTCCTGAACTTATTGTTATACATCCTAACACACATAGCATGCCTTCATAAAACGTAATTATGCACATTAATAAGCATTAATATAAGTTAATTGTATGTGTCTGCCCAGGATTCCAGCATGGCTTCTGGAACTGTGACAATGTGGACCTCCAAGGTTAGGAAAACGCAATGATATTAACAGTTCTAAAAATTCCCCCAAAATATACTGTTGGGGGGAATATGGGTAGGGCTGTTGCTGACATGTTAATTTAGCAGGCTCAAATAGAAAATATGCCTGACTATATCAATGATATTTATCCCAGCAACCGAAAGCTACTAAAACATGTCTGTTGGTGTCTGTAGGAGGGGGAGGCACTTCCAAAAAGAGGTTAATCCCATTTTAAGATAGCTAATTAATCTCTAGAATGAATCATCCTATAAAAAGTTTAAAAAAGAGCGAGAAGTTATTTAGTTAGGACCCATGTGCATTATGTAGTAAAAAAGCCACAAAAAGATTTGACATAAATCTGAAGAAAACTGAAGAGATTGCTTATGTTTAGAAAGATTGTAAATATTTATGAGCTAGTATCCTAATGTTTCCTCTTCCAAATCTTAATTTTCTTTTCATTTAGGCTTGTACCTCTTGTAATGGAAAAAAACACAAAAACATTCATCATTGAAGTATAGATGAAATATGCTTATTTTCTGTTCAGTGGGGCCCAGTGCATCAGTATTCTGAATACCTGAGGTGCTTGTTCATACAACAGTTATCGCATATCAGCGGGACCACTTCTGTCAGTATATGTTGATGGATTTGGTTTGAGTTTCTTTGAAATATTTTTACTTCATTTATCACCACTTTTTCAGACCTCTATAAAATTATCTAAGGAAAACCAAAATAAAGGAGTAATTTACTTTCAATGTTTCCTCAGCGGTAAATACCTTGTCTTAGTAAAATTCATTTCAGCCTTTTTCTCATTTGTCCAATATATTTTACAGCAAAAAGATTTCCCAAAATCCCTTAGAACTTTCACAATAATGTTTGTCAAGACAAAGTGGAAAAAGTATTCACTTTGAAGTGCATGATGCAGCAAAAGAGACCTGCTGATTCATCTGTCTTGTTGTAAATCTGTTATTTGCCACTGTTTTAGAAAGACCATTTCCATCTTGTTGTACCACCAATGTAGTTTTCATTCCTGACCAAATTGAGACACTAGTAGTCTTTTTTTTTTAAACCCAGAGTGAATCCTACATTTGGCCTATCAGCTTCACTACATGCTTATGAAAAATAATTCACTTTTTTCATCCAACTTTTAAATTTTAATTAAATTCTTTTCCACCTGGCTTATCTTGCTCTTTTGTTCAATTTCAAGTAATGTTTTCATTTTGTATGTCCTGAAAATAATCTTTCTTATTTTAATAACTAATCTTTCTAGTTTTTACTTGTCCTGTTTGAATAAACATTTCCAGTCTGGAGAGGATGATAAATGTTGCTATAAAAGGGGAGCAAATTGCATCCCCATCCACCAGATAATAGTGCTAATCATCTCAGCAGCTATTCACATGATTTAAAGATCCAAAAAGCCAATATTAGCATTTATTTACATCTAGAAAGTGCTAAGAGTTACCCTTAGCATTTATCATGAAAGAAACCACATGTGAGGAACCGATGGCAACACTTGGCATAAAAATTCAGCTTCTTCATGAATATACAGCTAGTGAGTGTTCTGAAGGGTTGCAGAGACCACTCTATTACATAACTACATTTTGAAATAGTTAAAATGGTGAGGCAAGATACACCCAATGGCCAGGGATAATGGCAGGAACTGAGCAAGCAAAGGTCAATTTTGCCTGTGTTGTCTCAGTGCTATATTCCTTTTGGGTAATGTACAGGCTCAAGCTGTTTCCTTTAGATCTGACCATGTGCTGTGGCTGCCTGAGCTCTTATTCAGAAGAATTTATATGCTGTATCTCCTGTAAAAGGGAGATAGAATGCATACGGTCGCCAGGAAGGTAAGAGAAGACGGCACATAGTCAAACTTTTTCTCTGCCTCTTTTTCTAAAGGTTGAGGTAATCTATCCCCTCAGAGGAGTCCACGGTTTCAGAACATGTTTGAAATCTTTAACCCATGTTTTATCATGATGCGACTGTTGCCTAGAATTGAAAGGCAAATCTTCCAAACGATATTAAAGTGGTAACATAAAGAGCAGTTCTTTAATGAAAGCTTTCGTGCACTTAAAATATAGCTATGCCCACATCTGGCATCAGATTTTCACAATTTTTAAAAGTTTAATTAATTAGCATATCTGGCAAGTGCATCCAGTAGAGACCAGTAACCCACCCCAGGGCCTGCCTAAGTGTCTCCAAGGGTTCTTAGCCTTATATTTTCCCAGGTGCTGGTGCAAAACAGGGTGTCCTTGTTAGAAATTCTTTTATTGAAAGTAAGACTAAACAGAATTTCAAGAAGTATTGAAAGAAAAATGCCACAAAAAAATGGCATTATGTGTGAGAAAGGGTAATCTACTATTCTAAAGTGTAAGAAAAGGCTAGAAACTATACAGGTGTATATTAGATNCTTTCGTGCACTTAAAATATAGCTATGCCCACATCTGGCATCAGATTTTCACAATTTTTAAAAGTTTAATTAATTAGCATATCTGGCAAGTGCATCCAGTAGAGACCAGTAACCCACCCCAGGGCCTGCCTAAGTGTCTCCAAGGGTTCTTAGCCTTATATTTTCCCAGGTGCTGGTGCAAAACAGGGTGTCCTTGTTAGAAATTCTTTTATTGAAAGTAAGACTAAACAGAATTTCAAGAAGTATTGAAAGAAAAATGCCACAAAAAAATGGCATTATGTGTGAGAAAGGGTAATCTACTATTCTAAAGTGTAAGAAAAGGCTAGAAACTATACAGGTGTATATTAGATATTTACAAAGCTACAAATATATAAACATATATATGAAAAGCTAAAAATCCTTAGGCATCATTACAGGTAAATAAATGTCTCATTTGGAAGGTGAAAGAAGGAACTGTTTAATTTTAACTCACAAAAACAGACTACCTCATAGCCTGTCCAGATAAACTTTCTCTTCAGGTATCACTTAAACAACCAAAGTAGGTAAAAATTTCATGATTATGAAAATAGGAATGTATCTCAGTGATTTGCCTACCTTGGAACTCTGTCTGTAAAATAAAACCAATTTATGTTTTGATCAGGAATTCTGTAACCTTTACATTTCTGAACTGTAAATACAGGATATTCTCAGGTACTGTAATTTCACTCATTCAGGATCCTATTTAAATTAGTTTCCACACACCATCTAATTTTAATTTCTTTTTCACCCTCTTGGGTTGAAAGAAAGTCAAGGATGTCTCTTTTCCCATTAATATATCTAGTATCTGGTCCTACAAATTACCACCAATTCTTATCTACTTCTCTTCTGTTTAAAAAATGCATTACCTTGAAACTTGTTAATTTTAAATGTTGTTAATGGTCTGTCTTAATTAAAATATCGAGTTTAAAATCATCCTCAGATAAAAAAGTTGTCTAAAGCCAAAGAAATAATCAGAATGGTATGGATTACATTATATAAATTAATCAGAAATAAAAACTGTGCTTTATACCATGAATTTTTTTATACCATGAAATTTAACTTATTTTTAATGTAAAGTTTTAAAAATTATATTTGCATCCTCCTTGAAGAATTTGTCTTTTTACCAAAAAGTCTATGATACCGTGACATTGCAAAGAGAGTAATTCTTGCAGAAATACTTTGTTGGAATGAAATTGAGCAAAATTAGAATTCTAATGCCATCTTGTTTGAATCCTTATGTTTCCCAAAGGATGACTCACACCCAATTTTATAGTCAAGCAATAAGATTAAAAAAAAGAAATAAAAAGAAAAAAAAAGAAGAAAAAGCGAAATAGAAAAAGTAAAAAAGAAAAAATTGTTTTGATGAAGAACATAACCTTACATCACCACAGCATGGTGATAGGGTGTGGGTTATCTATAACTAATATTCCTGAAAGCAAAGGTCATGATATATATGCACAGGAAATACAGTGAAAAGAAAGACGTTAAGAGTACCAACAGCCACACTGGCAACACTGCGGGATCTTATTAAGCAGATTTTCACTGAGTCTTCAAATCCTTTACAGTGAGCAGAAGGAAGTTGTGCATATATACAGAACTGTGTCTTTTCTTGCATATGAGAATGGATGAAACCTTCCTACATTTTGCTAGGAGTAATACAAAAGCTATGGTCCAAACAGGCTTCTTTGTAAATATCTGTCAATTAAAGTAGTGGGATAGATGACTGCGCAGGATCTCTTATTTAAAGAAAGCAATACTCTAGTTTTGTGAAACTTGAAAGTGTCTTCTTAGGAAGTGAACCGGGCATTTAAAACAACCAATATTTTGACCTCTAAGAGTCTATTACTTTTGCTCAACTGTAGATTTTGCTGGAAGTAATTGATGTCCTACATGACATCAGGTCAGGGTCGTACATGAAGGAAATAGCTCATATTAGTACCTTTCCATTAAGAGGTTGGTTCTAGTAATCTGAATTGAAAACAGTATGCATGTTTTATGTGCACTTTTACTGTTGAATTTTATGAACCAAAATGTATATAAGCAGTAATAAAAAGTATGTGCCATACAGTGAGATGAATGTAAAGACCATTCTAATTTCTTTTTTTTTTTTTTCTGTGTGCACTCTTTCCTGCTCCCTTCTGAGTATCTCATTTTGTCTATCAGCACAGAATAGTTCACAAATTGCAGTATATTTCTAATGGTGCCTAAATTAAACCTTCGAATTTTTCAGTGCTTTTCTCCTTGAACACAATATATAAGGACAGAGTTTTCAATAATCCTATTACTTGGTACAGAAATAGGCTAGGGCTAGTGGAGTGTCTGGTGCTTTCAGCTTCCAATTAATGACTGCAATTCCTGCATATAAATTTGCAGAGTAATTTAGTTGCAGTTACATTTATCAAACAAGAAGTAGAAACATTGTACCCCTTCCAAGAAATCAGATTCTAAAGCTATTATCACCTATAAATGATATTATTTACTTAAATCTGCTTCTCATCAAAAGTTGTGCATATAGAATACCTTGTGCTTCTCTAAGATTATTTTCTAAGGAAAAAAATGAGAATACCTCAGATGAAACATAAACTGTTATTCATTACTTTATTTGAATTTACATGGCTGCATATACAATTTAGATTGTGCTAATATTTTTTATTCCAGTGGTATTTAAATTACTTTTTTTAAAAAATTACAGAGTCTAATTTATATCTAGAATTTGACAAGTATCAAGCTCTTTAAAACTCTCTCATCCTATCTCTCAGATGCTCACAGACCTAATTTCTTAGCAAGGAGATGTAAAGTAAGAGATCTCAATTATAGGTAAGCGTATGTATGAGTAGAGGAATGAGAAAACTGAATCTAATCCTCCTATTTATAGAGTTAAATATTCAAGAATGGAACAACTTGTGTATTTGGAAGTGATGCTGCTAACTTGGGAGGAAGCATTGCAACTTGGTAAAATCTTCTGGGGTGTATTTTTTTTGATCCATTTAAGATAAAAAACACAATGTTTATTTCTATTAAGATATAACACAGGGTAAAAAAAGAAAACTTCACACATAGTGAGCACCTTGCTGAAGAAATGTTTTGAATTTTTACCTATATGTGAGTTTTGCTAAAGCAGTATTCAAAGCATATTTCATGGGGCTCTTAGCTTGTACTCCATAGAGCTTGTGACCAACAACTGGTCTGTTCCTAAGGGAATGGGCTGAGTGGAGTACAAAGTGCACAGCTCTGATAGGGGGAAGATGGAGAGCAGGTAGGTAAACATGGGGGGATCCTGTGTCCCTGAGATAGATAAAAGGCAAGGACATTCATTTCCGAATGTACCAAAAGTTCAGAATGTCTTAAGAAACAGGAAAAGACTCTTCAGGGAGCTTTTTAATTAGTGTGACTTGTTCCCACCTCTGCCAAAAGGGGGTCAGAACCAAACAAGCTTTGTATTCATCTACAGCATACAGTTCAATGCCCTGCATAGGCATGCATGTGGTAACATTTTTGAAACGTGTCCAGACTAGGTGTTGAAAAATAACCTCAGTCTCTGCCATTTGTGGCAGAGCAGCCAAAATACCCCCATCTGGTCTCTCACACACCCTCAGTGGGACAAAGGGGAGAAAGCAGGGTGATGGGAATGAGAAAGGTCCATGCAGAAAGAAAGATAGGAAGATCTCCTGTAAGTAACACACTGGCAAAACAGATTCTAGTTGGGGAAAAATGAAGTTAGTCTATTACAAATAAAAATAAATATTTAATTAGTGACCCGAGTAGAGCGAAACAAGAAGACACATATTAAAGCAACATGTTTCCTTTCCCCAACTCACTTCAAACTCCGGTACCTCCTGCTGGGTGTTTCTCCTACTTTACTGTGAGTATCTGCTTGGCCATGGAGCTCCCTCCCTTCTTCTTCTTCTTTTGCTTCTTCTTCTTCTTTGTCCTGTGCCACCTCCACTACTGCCTCCAACAAAGACCCTGGTGTTTGCTGAGCTGTTTTTTATACTTTTCCCCTCACTCCTTTCTTAGATGTATTTTCCCTGAAGTTTCCCTGCCTCAGCCATGGGTTCAGCTGTGCCCTGCAGTGGGTGGGTTGGTTCCAGCTGCGTCCAGCACGGAGAAGTCCCGGCCCCTCCTCACAGAGACCTCCTTCAGCCCCCACTGCCAACACCTGGACACCTGCACCCCCAACAACACTGACCCAGGTTTGTGAAATAAGGGCAGCTTCAATCTTTCCTAGCTGTGGTGCAATCACAGTCACTTCATGGACTTTTGAATGATCATCATCAAAAGTCTTAACTAGAAAGGCTAGCAGAAATACATAACAAATATTGCAGACATCTCAGCAGACAGGTGTGTCTGAAGAACATTTTTTTCTCGCATACACTTATAGAGTAACAGGACACATCTATTCCTGTGTAGTGTTTCGGGCTGGGTAACAATTACTGGTTTCGTTGAAATGCTGAGGAGTCAGACAAAGTAGGGCCCTGGTGTAGTTAGTGATTTTTTTCAGCACTGGAAGTTGTGGCACTATAAAGTCCCTCCTTGACTTCCTCCCAGGCAAGTACAGGATTGTTCACGTGTCTTTTAACAGGACCATGATGACTGTTGCTCTCTCCTGATTATAGTGTTTCAACAGTTATATTAGTCTCTGAATTACTTTGAGTTCTGCAGAATTTGGGAAATATTTGATTGGAACCTCTGCGTAGAGAGATAACAGGGAGGGAGTAGGAAATAGACCTGTACTACTCGTTTCTTCTAACACAGGAAATACTGGGTCTTTCACTGATTTTGATACAGGAAATATTGGAGTCTCTCATCAAAGCTTTTCAGTTGTCAGATGTGGATAAACAGAAGTTTTATCCATCTGTCCAGAACTCCTGACAACATCCCCACTTCTCACTGTTTCTCTGCTACTCACAAGCTACTTTTAAACTCAATCTGAACTGCAAGAAACAGAAATTATTTTAATAAATATTTCTCCTTCACCCTACAATCTCTATCATTTAATCAGCCTGAGGAGTTTTTAAGAGAAATTCTGTTGTACTTTGAACTAATTGCCTAGTCTCAGTTTGGTTTCAGGAAGAAATGCAGAAGATCCCTTTCTATGGACACAGAGATGCTTTTGATGCAGGATAATCATCCAGTAAATGGNTTTTTTTTTTTTCCCCCAAAATATAGTTCTGAAGGCTTAAAACCTTTTATCAGTTGGTTACATAAATCTCATAGTTTCAAACTGGGTTCATTAACATAACAGGTTTGATTGGTTTTTGAGATAAAAAGCAAAGTATCTGCTTGTCTTATTAAAATTGTGAACTTAGACACTAAGAAATTCTTCATTACTCAAAAAAGTATCTCATAGACTGATTGCCAGGTGATTGTCAGCCTATAAAAGTACCCCCTTAACCAGGAGAATAAAACAAGATCTCTCTAATAAGACTGACCTTCATGTGCTATTCAAAAGTGACATTAACACCAGGATGAACAAATCCTTGGGGAAAAGGTCTCAAGGGAAAAGTTATTCTGCAGCTAAACAATTATGAGATTTTTTTTTTAGTGTATAACCAGCAAATTACCTGTTTTGAAAAGATTGTATTTAACATCAACTGCAAAGGAAGCTATTTGAGGATTTTATTGCAAGCAACAGATCATCCACTAGGACTTGCATAGACATATCAATGCATATTTTTAAATTTTCAGGTGTTTTGGGGACATGGAGAACATCTGTGAGTGTTTTGCTTAAAAAAATCCAAAACATTTAGTGATTTTGAAGTACTAAGTTTCCCAAACTTAACTGGAGCCATGTATCTATATGAAGAATGTTAAAGAATGGGATCATCTATTAAAAATCTGAATATGATGCAGCTGAAGCTGCAATAGTCAAATGAATTCCTGGTTTAACATTGACATCTTTTATCATTTCCCTGACTGCCTCTGGTAGACTAGGCATGTTATGCAACCAGTGGGCATATGTGCATGTAAAAACTCTGAACAGGGAACAAGAAGCCCAAAACCAGAGCACACAATTAATTTGGTTAGGTTCCCAGAGGATATTCTAAACTGGATCAACCTGCGGGTCACATATTTATACTCTTGCTGTAGTAAGTAATAATAGTACACACAAAAAAAGGAGGTCTTACATATAAACTACTACGCCAGACTCCCTTTATATGGAATACTGAAATCAGTTTATTCCTCTTTGCATGTCTGTTTAGCTGGATTCATTGCTGTCATTTCCCTTTAGTCATTTTTAATCACAATGTCCTCAGAGTGGTGCCACCTCTGGGGAATCTTCAGTCTCCATGATTTCAATGTTCTAATTCTCTTGTGGAAGGAACTGAAGAATACACACACACACACACACACACATACACAAACACTCCAAAACTGCCTGTGGTCTGAGCAGAGAAAGTTTGCAATTAGTTGGGAAGCATACACGCGTGGTAAATCATTGAAGATACACAGCACTTTAAATTCAATCTGTTGAACTCCTGAGCAAGCAGGTGACTTAATTAATACTTTTTCAAGAAAGTAGAAACAGAATAAGTATGATTTATGGAAGTTGTTCTATGCTGGACCTTTTGTATCTAGTTCAATGAAATTTGAGTCACATCACTAAGGTCCATAAGTCATCATTATTCAGTTAGGCAAATTAAGCTTATGTTCTAATTACCATCCCTGGTGGGCAGGGTTGCAGAAGTTTGTAATAACTGTTGCTGATGAAATAGTTCAATCTTCTGAGGATGTCAGTTCACATTTTTTTTCCCAGAGGACAACTTTCTCAAAAATTAATGTGAATTAAAAATTAAGGCAAAAATAAGGTTTTTCTAGAGACTTTCTGGACAGAAGGTATAAAAAGCATGTTAAAAGATTATGTGAAAAAGAATTCTGACAGATTTCTCCTGTATATCCAGAATTATCTGAGAGAAATATAAAGCTCATTTGTAAAACCATCAAAATATTT
>WAAG01009433.1:1085-15613 GCA_013390105.1 Tichodroma muraria | reverse complement strand
GAAGGAAGGAAGGAAGGAAGACTAAAAGCATCTGGAAAACCAGGAAATCTGTAATTCTTTAATTGTGCTGAATAGATCAGTAAATACACCAAATTGTTATAGCATCTTGCTACTGTCGTCACTCAGTACTAACAACTCAGTACTTCTGCTACGAGAAAAGAAGAAAAATAGTAAGCAGTGGTGAATAGGAAGTACTAGGCTATGTGTGTGCAGGAAGCTCTGGAGATTCTCAGTTCTGCTAATTTCACCTACTGATGATATGACATGTGAAAACACACCATCACAAGGAGGTCCAGTATAGCATATGGGAAAAACAGCTGACCTTAAGAAAAATAGTATTAAATATGGCATGAAATTCAACAATGCAATTTCTAAAGTGATACATATAGACAGTAGTGGGAGTTCTTGTTACTAATGAGAATCTCAACATAGGAAAAACATGGGGGAGGAGAATCAGACTATGTCTGACAGTCTCAGAGGGCTGTAAACAGTATGATGGAAAGGCAAGTGTGTACTGAAGCTCTACCCATGCAACTCCTAGTAAAGATAATGGAGTATTAATGTCTCTGTAAAAAGTCCTGGGGACAGTTCATGTATGATAAGTGCATGAGATGCTGGTTGAAGGCAAAATTATTTTAGCTGAAACATAAGTGAGCAGTAAAAGCTAGTGCAACAATCAAAGGGGGACAAGAGACCAGATTATTGTGGTTTAACTTAAAAACTAAAATTGATTATATCATTGAAATATCAAATATCATTGAAAGTGATATCAATGCAGGTAAATTTTGCCAATAGAAAGAAACTCCCCAAAGAACAAACAAACATAACAATCAATTCTACCAGAAGAACCAGATTATCTCTATGGTCCACTAACTAATACAGCTAGCTTGGAAATCCAAATCAGTTTGGCCAAGTACTAAGTGTGGTGGTGAAAGAAGTAAAACCCGGTTGGCAGCCAGTCACAACTGGGGTTCCCTAGAGCACAGTACTGGGGCCAGTTCCATTTAAGATCTTAACCAATCATCTGAATGAAGGGCTCAAGTACACTCTCAGTCAGTTTGCAGATGACACCGAGCTGGGCCAGACTACTGATCTGCTGAGGGGCAGGAAGGCTCTGCAGAGGGATTTGGACGGGCTGATCAAGGGGCTGAGGGCAACTGGATGAGGTTCAACAAGGCAAAGTGCCAAGTCCTGCCCTTGGGTCACAACAACCCCATGCAATGTTCCAGGCTGTGGCCCAGTGGAAAAGGACCTGCTGGTTGACAGCCATCTGAACATGATCCGGAATGTGCCCAGCTGGCCAGAAGGGCAATGGCATCCTGGCCTGTATCAGAAATAGTGTAGCCAGGACCAGGTGAGGGAGTAGCCCCCTGTACTTGGCACTGGAGAGGCCACAGCTTGAATCCTGTGTCCAGTTTTGGGCCCTGCACTACAAGAAAAACACTGAGGTGCTGGAGCATGTCCAGAGAAGGGCAATAAAGCTGCTGAATGGTCTGGACCACAAGTCTGATGAGAAGCAGTTGAGGGAGCTGGGTATGTTTATTCTGGAGAAAAGGAGGCTGAAGGTAGAACTTATCACTCTTCAAGTCCCTGAAAGGAGACTGTAGCCAGGTGGGGGTCAGTCTCTTCTCCAAGGTAACAAGTGACAGGACAAGACGAAATGTCCTCAGGTTGCATCAGGGGAGGTTCAGATTGGCTATTAGAAAAAGATTCTTCATCATAAAGGTTATCCAGTACTGGAAAAGGCTATTCAGGGAAGTGGCTGTGTTATCATACCTGGATGTATTTAAAAGATGTGCTGCTCAAGGGACATGGTTTAGTGGGGGACTTCGCAGTGTTAGGTTAGCAGCTGTCCTCAATGATCTTAAGGGTCTTTTCCAATGTAAACGATTCTATGATTCTATGACAAGTCAAAAATGGGTTTCTGAGAAAGTCTTTCAGTGAAACTATAAAGAAAAATATTAAACCTATACTAAAAACAGATTTCAATTAATTTTTTGTAAGAATTATATGGCATGATTGCCTGTAGCAGCAGTGTTGGAGTTGGGGAGTTCATATATGGTGCCAATAAAAAACCCCTGAACATTCAATTAAAAAAGTCACACTGGAAAATACACTTCATTCACAACAACTAAAGCTGAGCAACTGGGAGAAGAATATTTTGTTTCAATAAAACATTTATCAAGGAGACAGATCAAAGTACACTGTAGTTCAGAGCTCGTCTTTGTATGATCACTGAATCTCCCGAAATGTGCTTCCAGTCCACCTGTTTGTTTAAAAGAATATGACCAACTTAACCTGAAAGAAGTGACTGACTGGAACAAGACTTACTAGCAGCTTATTATTTGGAACAAAAGAAGCATTTACTCATATTAATGTTTGAAATCTGTTATTGAAGTAAGTGATGTATTTTAGAAACAACAATATGACGCAGTTGCACAGAATTTCAAAGTAAACTTTAAAATATGTTGTCATTTTTAAAAGGATTTTGTTATTTCAGCTACTAATCTATCTATAGATTGTTAATTATAAACCTGAGGTTTTAAAAATTGTGTTTTCCAATGGCTGGATGCAGGATGTCCTATATTTGTATTGACTTTCACATCAGGAAACCATACTGATGGAAAGTTTCTTTTGCTAATAATGGTATTTCAGATTGAATATTAAATTATAAGGAAAAAGGAAACACCTTAAAATCTTTTTTATAGAAGACAGTTAATGAATATAGCACAGTATAAATCTCACTGTTTTCCAGCAGCACTTACATTTATGACCTGTTGAGCTGTGAACTCACCAGCAGGTTTATGTACATAACTTGTAACACATCTATAGATGTACCACTACCCTCACAAATGGAGGGACGAAGAGAATATCCTTAATTGATTGAATGGGTTTTACGCTACTAAATTGGAGCCATTCTTACACAGAATACGCACCAAGAAGTACCTTTTGATATGCTCTATTTAACTGTGACACAGCTGGTAAGAGCCTTCCCTCCTGGTATGTTCCTATAAAACGTGCAGTGGGTGTGCTGGCTCTGTGAACCTTGCAGGCATGCCAGCTGAAGGCACCATGGTAACCACGCTGGAGAGTGGCTCTGACATTTAGGAAAAGGCAGCAGGGAGAGACTGCAAGATAGTCATGGAAACACTCAGCCAGCTCTTTCTCCATTAGTTACTTGGGAGGAAAGTTTTTCCTGGAAACACAGGAGATAAAGTGGCAAACTGACAGTTACTTCATGGAGCTATTAAGAATGTCAGGGAGAAAAAAACCAAAACCCTACATGATCATTTGATAGTTGGAAAAAGGAGAATTTTGTAATGCAAAAAGGAAACAAGTCGTGGCTGCACTCTAAGAGAAGAAATAAAGCAATATGACAAAAAGTGTAAAATGGAAAGGATAGGAAGATTTCTTTTGAGAATGGGATGAAGTGAGGAGACACAGGAAGTCATCCAGAAAAGCTCTTTTTAGCACATGCTTCGCAGCTTCTCTAAGAAAAAAACCAATGATTTCAAAGGGAACTTCAGATGTGTGATCAAGCCACTGCAACAGATTATCATCAGTTGCTTTCACACAGAGGAGAACAAGTACTGCTCTCATTTTGATCAGATACACATCACATTAGGACTGGCAGGTGTACAGATCTCATCTTGGTGGCTAAATGTGTTGGTAAAGATTAGCTATGATAATGTACTGAATCTGTGTGAAGTGGGTACTTACAACTGAGAAAAATGAATGCTTGCCTTTTTTAAAGTACATTCTCACTCCTTAAGAATATATATTAGATAATGTCTATTGCCTGTTTGTGCTGGCCACTTTGCACCTGTTTTGGATACTTGGAAAGCAAGTGAGATACAGGTTAGACAGGTAATGTGCTTGTGTTCCTCTGTTCACACACACCACAGCCCTACTGTAAAGCTAGCTTTCAAGAAATTACATTTTAATAATAATAATAATAAAAATAAACCTTTTAGATACTCCAGCCACAAATATTTGCTTTCCTGAAAAACAACAGGAAAAAAATATAACAGAGATTGATCATACTGTGCTGTGTATATGCAAAGTGATCAAAACATGTACAAGCAGGCAGAAAATCCACTCTGTTCTGAAACAGGAGAAAAGAATTTATTAATCATTGACTCAGTATTTGTAAATATTCCAGTAATGATATTTTTTCCAGTTTTCCCCTTTCAGTTACTCATGTACGGTAATAAAAAAATGTGTATTTGTTGTTGTGAGCTTGTTTATGCCACTAATGCAGTAAAAATAATTGCAATCAGTATATAGCCATACACTCAAGCCCTGAATTGGCTCCTTACACAGCTAGGGAAATATCAGAAGTTGGGAAACAGTTTTCCAAGTCCTTACATGTAAATGATTCTTCCTTTTTTTCTAGCATTCAACACATTATCCCTCTCTTTGCTTTTACATTTTTAATATCTTAATTTTCTTAACTACCCTTTGAAAATGTCTCTTGTTAACACAGTTTTCATCAGATAAAGTGCACTGACAGAGGAGATACTGGCGGAGGGAAAACAGCTTAGGTTTCAAAGGCAGCATCTATGATAAAGGATGAAAGAAGAAAAGTCAATTGTTTCTGTGGCTCCTAAAACAGGATCAATGCCAGTCAATATCAGATCAAGCCACAGTTTACTGTCTTATAAAGAAAGCTCTTGGAAGAGAGCAGAAAGAGGCCACCACAGCTTGTATATGGAGTTTGTTGCAAGCACAGCTGTTTAAGCATAGCAGGAACCAGCTAAATATGTACGCAGAGAGACCTGGCTTCTCACAAAAATTACTTGTACACTTTTCACAGCTGGAAGAGATGCTCAGAGCTGAAATCCTGTGATTCTGGCATTCGAATGATTGAGGGAACAGTTCAGCTGATAAATCTAGTGGCAGATGCTGATTATTCCAAGACAGAAATGCTGATGGGTTTCCCTAGTTTCTCAAATTGAAAAGTTTTGGAATTTTTTTTTTGTTTTGTTTTTGTGGGAAGTTATAACATCTGAATATGAAATTCCATAGTACAGCACAAAAAATTGAGTTAAGTTTGTTTACAGTAATATGCAGTAATTTACCATTCAAACTTTAGAAACAGAAATAGCATGTGCTGTCCCTCCTATGCCTTCCTCAACTAAGTCAAGTGCACTTGCAACGAGCCAAGCTGACATCACTCTCTGAGCTTGTGGAGGCTGTGGCTCCACAGAATCACAGAATATGCTGAGTTGGAAGGGATCCATCAGGATTGCTGAGACCAACTCCCGGCACTGTGCAGGACACCGAAAGAATCACATCATGTGCCTGAGGGTGTTGTCCAGATGCTTCTTGAATTCAGACAAGCTTGGTGCTGTGGCCACTTCCCCGAGGACCCCATTCCAGTCCTCAGGGGCACCTGAACCTACAGTAAAGCTTTGTGCTGTCAAGAGACAAGCTACACTCCACTGTCCCCTCCTGCTCAGGATCCTTCATTGTACCTTTTATCTTCCTTCTCTCCCAGACTTATCTAACCCTGCCCTTTGGGGAACTGCTTTAATGCTTATGGATTAAAGAACATTTCATGGAAAATCTACCTAGAAGGGTTTGATATCTATTGAATTAATGAGATACAGCAAGATCAGGAATGGCTTCAAATTTGTGAGTAAATTGCACAGAATTATTTATTACTATCAAACTGTGTGTACTAAAATGAGTGGGGCTTGAATCATCACGAAGAAATCAAAACCAATTTTGATTTTAAATAAAGACAGTAGAATAGCCTCTGAGTAAAAATGTCAGTAAGGAAGTCCTAAATGAATTGGATAGAGCAGATAATTAAATATGGCCTTCTGTAAACATAAGCAATGTGAGAATTATTTGCTGGGCTCTAAACCTCACAAACCCACAGATCATTCTGATATGGAGGTGATGATCTCAAAGTAATCATCTGTGCATTTGGTAAGCAAGTGGTCCCCAAGAACATAACCTTCCAAATGCAGCATAGATTGAATGCACTTGTAAATGAGAAATCATTCAGTATAAATACATCTTTATGTGCATAAGGATACTTTTATGATCATTTTGAAGGGCAAAGAGGCTTAACCACAGGATGCAATCTGCTGTGAGATACTCAAAATTTGCTTTTTCCATTTGACTTTGGTATATTCCCAAAGACAGAACTCCTAAAAAAGCTTTTCATTTCCAAATGCATTTACTTAATGGGAAGTTTCTACATCTTTCTGACCCCTGAACAGACCTTGGCATAACAGCAGTGCCACACTATGCAAATATCTCACACTTAGAATTCTGTGCTTCAGAAACCAACCTTGCATTTGAAAAATCTGGATGATGCTCAGAAAAAGTTGCTGTGCACTTTGTGAAAATGGTTTTCAAGTTTTCTTTGTTTTTTTCTTCTTACAGCATTAGAGGATTGAAATGGAGGAAGAAACAGTCTTATCTGAGTTTCTTACCAGGAAACTTTTGCACAGTGATTATTTTAATATTAATTGAAATAAAAATGCTATAATTTAGCAGTAATGAGACAAATATGAATACCAACATGCAGTTCTTCACACCTGTCCTACAAGCATACAACTTTGAAAGTTCCATGAAGGTGGGGTCCAATTCTCTTACTTTCTCCCCCAAAATTCCTTGAAAAGTTTTCTACTCAGTTGGTCCTGGAAATATTACTGAATAAAAGCTAAATAAATTCCACTTTGCTGCTAAGAGTTTCTACTGGTCAAAGATCAGCTTTCTTCATTGAAAAGAAAACTTCTTGCAAACACTTCTAAACAATATAATTTTATATTAATTCAAAATCCACAAATATACTGAATAGACATCTTCTTTGTGTTGAATAACATGCCTTGTGCTGTTGATTCAGTACACTGAGATATCTTAAAAGGAATTTCTTGATGGCCAGAAATGCCAGCATGTGGCTTTTCACTTGAGGACACCTTGTCCCTTTGATGCAAACAGATGCATAACTACGTAATTTCTGCTGTGGAATCATAAGCTTTCAAAAACAGTGCAATAGGCTTTTTAATTAGTGATCCTGTGAATTTAGTGGCAAAAGAGTGAAAGCATGAGTGGCTGTGTGATCTGGGGGTTACAAATACACGTAATGAGCTGTCACGCAAGAAAAGGTATGACAGCCCCTGAAGCATAAGGTCTACTAAAAAGGAAAAGACCCTCTGCAGAACTATTTTTATGAGCTAATAAAAGAAAGCATGTTATTTTCACTCCTTATGCTGCACCCTTTATTGAAGGAACCCACACAGCCCAAGAGCATAGGCTTTTTTTTTTATTACCCACAACTGATACAGCACATCACTTATGATTATACCTGGTGAATACAAAGCACAAAATGATGTGTTTGGCAGGAGGTCATAAAAAGGCTAGATCTTCTCATGAAGTTATGCTGACACTGCCATGGTAGCTACTTTGCCAAGAAAAAAAATTGAACTTAATTTGGTATGCATCATCTCCTCAGAACACAGTTTTATCAACCCACTGAAAGCAGAAGGTTTCATCAACTTTTGGCCAGAACTCTCTTGGAGACGTTTCAGTCTGGTCTGGCAGAACTGTCCATTAAAGCAGTCGGTTCAGCAGGCAGCTCCTGGATCCCACTTCCAGCAGGCTCCTGCTGGTGCATTCCACTCTCCCACACAGGCTGACTGTCAGGATTTGGCTCATAAAATGTCTCATCTACCATGCTGCACCCTGGGAGGTGATGGCCCAGACCCAGACCCCTGCCCTTCCCTCCTGACTCCCTTTGCCCTGCTCCTGGAGCTGTCTCACAGGGAGCATGCACCATGCCCACGCTGACACAAACTCATCAGCACAGCCTCTCCTTCACCATAGCTGCAGGGCAGGGAGCAGCACCTGCATGCCCGACCTTGTCCATGCTCCCAGCAGATGGCTGCTGAACAGAGAGACAGGGTGAGGATGAGGGGAAAGACTCAAATTTTCCACTTTACCTGGACTGAACTGGTGGGTGGCAGATGCAGCAGACATTTTAGAGAATAAGCAGAGTTAGCTACCAGTGTTAAAATCATTCTGTTGAGCCACAGCTGAGATAGTGTAGATCTTTGCTCACATTTTACGCTGAGTGAAAAGCAAAATACATCCATGCATTGTTATGGATATAAGCAACAACATACTTCTCCATAAACTTCATGACTAGTGACTTTGAAATGGAATCTCCTCAGTATTCAAACATGATAGAACATATGAAATTAAAATATTAGCTGTTGTTTGGGCAAGAAAGAAAATTGCACTTTCTCAGTAAACAAAGACCATTTTAGTTACTGAGCCAAACTACAGGCATGAACATTTGAAGCAATCACAGCACATTTTTAAGACTAGGGGTGGCAAACCCAGCCTTTCAAATAACAACTGAAGTTTTGTCTGTGTAGCAACAGCAATGGGAATGATAAACTAGGGGAATATCTCCAGGAGGCTGTTGAATCAGACACAATGAGGTAACAGTTCCAGGTTTAACAAGATTAGTTCAAGAGGGGAGCAAAACAAAGAAATCATTACATTTAGGCATTGTTACTGAAGGAAGTATTGGTAGGAGGCGCTAGAAGAACACCATCACTTATACACTACTACTGAGGAACACCAGATATTAAAAATTATCTGGAAATATCTTAATTAATAATCCTGATGGAATGAGTTGCGTGTCAGCAGTATGCCTTTGCAGTCAGGAAGACAAACACTGTCCTGTACTACCTCAGCAAGAGTGGAACCAGCAGGATGAGGGAAGTGACTTTTCCCTCTACTGCACACCAGTGATTGTGAGAATGAAGAATGAAGAATGCAGAGTCCAGTTCTGATTTCCTCCTGAACTCAGTATGAGATGGATATTTACAAACTAAGGGCTGTTGAGATGGTCTGGGGGCTGGAGTACATCATGTATGAGGAGAGGCTGAGGGACCTGAGTTTGCTGAAGCCTAAGCTGAGAGGGAACTGAAGTCTACTGCTCTGTAAAGGCAATCTACAGAGCAGTGTACAAGGAAAGAGTGAGAAGCAATGACCACAAGTTACAATAAGACATAGTGAAGCTGAGTAAAAGAAAAAAATGTTTTGAAAATAACAATGGAGCACATTGACCAAACTGCAGCATCTCCTTCTTTGGAGATTTTCAATACTTTTCCTGTTTCAGCTTTGAAGTTTGTTCTGCTTTGAGCTGAGGCTGGAATCACATCACCTCCCAGGGCCCCTTCAAACCTGAATTATTCTGTGATTCTATGATTCATGATGCTTCTCCCCAGAGAAAAAAGAAATATTATTCTGATTTTGCTTGCAAAGAATAAAAATGTTCTTAGAATACCTGGAGACCAATTACCCTTTCCTCAAGATCAGAGTTGCCAATATTTGTAAGGCAATTGTGTAACAGCATATCACAAAATAAACGGCAGCCCAGGCTGAACATAACAGCTGAACATAACACTCCTAAATGGTGAGACAAAGAACACTGACTGTGGTATCCACTTACATAGAACATTCAATTTTTAAAAATGTTTAAAACCCTTGGTGTTGCTAATTCCTGGAAGACTGTTTAGAATCTCTTGCTCTTAACAAATTTCAGCTGTGATTTTTTCTCCTAAAGTACATAACTTGTTTGTTGTGAACAAGAACCAAAATCCCAAGAGTGAAACCCAACAGAAAGACATTTCACTGGGGGAAAAAAAATGGTTTTTTGTGGTATCACTTGTTAGTTTTATATGTGAACTTTTGGATTCGGACCTTTGATGGACTACTATCAACCAGCCCTGTTAAAAAAACCCAGACATCAGAACCAGGAAACAGCATTATATAATTCCTTCTGTCAAAAACAATGCAGATAAGCAAAGCATCAAAAAAAATATTAATCTTTCACCTCTGTGACAGAAAGTAACTGAAGCTTATATTACTTGCTTTATACTTTGAAGTAATATGTGAAAGACTAAACTTAGTGGTACAGTTAAATATTGTCTAAATGACTTTGCTTATCAATTAGTATGTAACTGATTTAAGGAAATTGAACTTTCACAGTACACCTGGTTTTTCTACAACAAAAAATGGTTGGATTCACTTTTTGCCATATGACACCATTTGAAATTATTCATGGTATTTTTAAAAATTTCTATGACTGTTTTAATGAAAAATACAATCAAAGGTTGTTAAAATAAAGTAATTTTTACAAATAGGCTAGGTTCAGGATTCCCTTATTCCAGAAAAAAATGCATGCATCTGTAACAAGAACTTGCACCTTCCAGTCCTTTAACATCATATTTGTTTATGAAAATACATGCAAAGTCAGGACACAAAAGATTAAATTAATGCTTGCAAATGCAGGTTTTCTTCATGGCTTAAAACAGAGCTCTTAGAAGTATTACAAAATGTTTCCAGTAGCATTTATGACTTCATTATACATTTATCCAAGAATCAAAACCTGATGACGACTCACATTAATTTCTAGTGTGTGAAATTGCTTTATTATGCAACTTCACCTTCAGAAATTATATGACTTTAGCAGGTAAAACTCCCTAGTTCCATTCTACTTTCACCTCACAACACCATCCCAGTAAAGGAGTATATTTACCCACCGTGGCTAATGTATCTGAAATTTCTTATTTGATATAGAGAATTACATTGCTCAAACTCAGGTTAATTTACCAAGCCAGCTGGACTTCTCTTACCCTTGGTGGATTAGACTCTATGGTTTCAGAATCCCCAGGCTCATTCAAAACACTTCATTGGCACATTGAGTCTAATTTTTCACTTTCAATCTTTCAGTGAGCAGGTTATAAGACAGTAGAATATAATGGGTGTCTGAGGAAAAAATGTACTGGCAAAACATAGTTCATCCATTCAGAAGTGTGCATGTTGGTCTATGCCTCACAACCACAAGCCTGTGCTAGGTACAGTGCTTATATGTACAGTACCTGATATCATTTGCCTCAGGAATAAAATAATTTAAGTTATTATAAATGGAGGAGATCAAAACCGATAGGTTTCAGCCTCTAGACTTCTGTACTTCCAAAGCACAATGTTCAAACCTGTAATTTTTTTTCACATTCAGGAAGGCTGTCTTTACATTAGTGAAAGCTGGGTTTGTGTATTCCACCTTATGCCATGAACCTATGCTTATGAATTACCTGGTATTTCAGCAAAGCATCCCATAATACCCAGCTACCAAACAGTTGCTAGCCCTAAGTTCCCAGTACCTGATTTTCACGCAGCCTTCCCCAAAAGCTTTGAATATCCATTTTTGACCGCACATGCAGTCAGCTGTTTAAGAATGCTGGGGGCACTCAGAGCTTGCGCAGCAGAGGGCCCGGTGAGGCAGCAGGAGCAGGGTAGGACGCACCTTGGGCAGGTGGCTGCAGGAGCAGCAGGATGCCAGGCAGGGTCACAGTGCTAGGCAGGGCTCCTGTACAGCTCTGAGTGAGGAGAAAGGCTTTGCTAACTGGGGAGTCACTAGAGCAAAGCATGTGAATTGAGATGACTGTACACAGGTAACTCACACCTTAAGGGTGTTAAGGGAGAGAAACAACAGGTACGGATCGCCCGACATGCCAAGTCTGTGCTATTTTTCCATACAAAATATCCATCAAGGGTGACCTACGAATGCTGCAGCAGCTGCACTGTGCATGGGTGCTCTGTGCAGCCTAGGGAAGAGCTACATCCTCTGATATCCTAAACAAACCCCATTTGCTACTCTTTAAAGACTGCCCTCTGGCCACAAGGAATCCAGGAGTTTTATCCCTGCAGTCCTCTAACTACAATATTAAAAAATGGATCAACGCTGAACATGAAATACTGTATTGATTGATCATATGTTTGAAATTTGCAGTACAATCTATGTAAGTGGGAGTTTTCATTATAAATCTCATTTTGAAGGGTTTATGACTAGCCTGTTTCAATTCTCTCTAGGCTTAAAATTTGTTAGATATGTTTTACACTAGAAGATAAAAACTGCCTTGAAAATGAGAAAGAGAGTGAGAGAAATAAAAAGAATGGTGTAATTTTCCTTAACTACAGGAACATATTTTGAATCAAATTTATGAAAAACTGTTGGTGGTCCTTATTTTTCATAGTTTGGTATTTTTGAAACAGTAACTTAAGCAATTTAAAGAGCCCACACATAAGAACTCCCTACATGTTGGGCAAAAGACACCTAGGACAAAATTACCTTTTCAGTATTACTGAAAGCACTTGACTTATACGCAAGAACATAAGAGGCTAATTGTGAATTTTCCATTGTTCTTCTTTAATGAGGCAACAGTCATGAAGAATTTCAGGGTATGTCTTTCTTACTCATGCAAATGAGAGAGACAAAGTGATTGAGGTTTTAGGAGAGTCAGGGTGGGACTTGGAAAGGATGCTCAAGTGCACACAAGCACAGGGTAGAAGTTCATATGCAGTATACAGATAGGTTCTTTCACATGTAATGTGCTGTGCCTTGTTTCAGCCTTTCTGACTGCTTTTCAGATTTGCTAGAACAATAATGTTGAGTTGATTAGCAAGCACATAACAATATACTGGCCCAGCCTTTATCAAATAAGACGGGTCTCTGGTTGAGGTTTTAAGGATGAGAACATTCTCTTTCCAAAAATAATATGAAATATATTTTTAAGTAGATCAAAATACTAATCTAAATAGATGAAAATACTCTCCTATTGTAAAGTTCCTGTATTTTTCAGATTCCTATTCCTACACTTCAGCAATTGTTCAGGCATATAGTAAGTGGTATACAGACATGTGAGGCTCTTAAAATTGTAACAATGAACATGAAAACATCAAAGTGAAATAAGTTATTCAAGAGACAGTTTTGCTTACCCGTATATGACCAATCAATCTCTTCAGTCAATTTCCTCTGTTGTCTATAGTATCCGTACACCAAGTCTGCAAAATAGTAATAATGTACAATATTAAAACCAGAAATCTAACAGGACCTTGAAGAGTTGATGACACATCCCACCTCCAACAAGGTAATCACTGTTTTAATTAGTGATGAATAATTTACTTTGTCCTTATCTTGGATCTCAGATGATAAGTACTGGTTAAACAGAATCTAAATATTAATATTGTAGCATACGTTAAGGACACAAANAAATCCTGTTTTGTGATGTCCTCTGAAAAAAACATTTTAAAAGGCTCTTTCCTGGGTGATAACCAGGCTGTCAATGACAGTTAAACTTTTGCTTCAGTGTGGTCATGACTTTATGTGTTTTCTGTGACTTTGTACAGCTGACATAAATGATAAAGAGAATGAATAAAATATTCTAAAATATAATTTCATTGTATTTTGACATTGGCGTAATTATAGATAAATTTGATGGAGAGAGAAGGTTAGATACTAGTTACTTTTAAATGATGTTATATTTTTCTAGAGAGAAATATCTAACTGTATAAATGTTCATTGACTTACTCTGACTACTGAATAACCTTTACTGTTCTTTTTATGCCAGTCCCAGGGCAATTCCAGCAACACAGTGATATGGGCAAATAGATGACTATGCCCCCTAATAATTACTAAAGCATGTAAATTGCAGATACATGTTTTTTGAGATCATCATTTCAAGAGCCATAATGTTAACCAACCTCATTACTGTTCTAGAGAAGTACAACACAACTTATCTAAGAAATATTTGCCCTGAAGCATGTTGAACATATATATGGATTGCTTCCTTGAGAAAGTGCCACAGAATTCTGTTCATACTCTGCAATAAATAATTTAATGAAATGGTTTCACAACATTCATTTCTTTTTCTTTCATGCAGAAATGTATTACTGATTACAGGATGCTAAATCGTAATTGCTATTTGCAAGTTTACATGTTCGTGTGACTTTCATTATAGTGACTTTCTGGTACCTATCTGAAGTCCATGTTTTATTAACTTCACCAGATTTCTACCTCCTCCATGTGATGTGATTGTCCTTTAATATTCTTCTCTTCTTCTCCCTCCCTGCCAAAAAATACCAAAGTATCCCTTGTAACAATTCATAACATTCACTCCTGACTAAAAGCAAACCTCACAGGTCAGTAAGGACAGTGGAAAAGGATTTACATTCACCAAAGGTGTCTTTGGACCACATTTCCAAGTCAATGTGCATTGTGACTGCTCCTTCACTTAATTATGGAAAAGAAAGCTGTGTAAATTGTGATTCACAGCTGTAAGTTGATGTCTCCAGTTTCCTCCTTTTTCCATTGTCCTCCTAATTCTTACTTCCTGAAACCCATTCAGCAGACACATATGAACTAAGCAGGGCCTGGGCATGACAGCATCCCACTACTTTTTAAATTTCACAGGGAGTTCTGCTGAAGAAAGAGTGATAGTTTCAACAAATAAGAAAAAAAAGGTCAAGGTTCACTTTGTTTGGTGCATCACACACTTACAGGTCAGTAAATCTTACAGAAAGTCTTTAAAGACTCCGGGAGGTGTCCGGAGTTGATACACCTTTTTTCCTCTGTTATTTGCCAGCTGTGTGTCCACAACCCCTCCACAGCACACTCACAGCCATGAACCTTCTTGCATCTGCAGGGACTCTCAGTG
>WAAG01009432.1:0-19774 GCA_013390105.1 Tichodroma muraria | reverse complement strand
CTTGCAGTTAAATCAGAGATCCAAACGCAAAATCTAGCACTCAGTGGTGAACTTATAACACTCCCTGGAGGAGTGTGTCCATAAACCATTCACTGGATTACACTCATCCATACAATACTTTATTTTATAAATCCACTCCCCACCAAAGAAAAAAAAGCAAAAAGGGAAGAAAGGGGAAAAAAAAAAGAAAAGAACAGCTTAACTAAGGTGAAGTTAAGGTTGCATAAACTATAGATCATTTTTGTCATCACATGTCTAAATCTCTGCTTTCCTTTTTGAGATTTCATTAGTACAACTTTCCGGTGTTTTTATCTCAAATGGATTTGTTTCTCCAAATTTGTGTCTTGGCCAGAAAAGGGATCCAAAAACACCCAATGACATATGTGGCATAGCCACGCGTGGCGCAGGAGCACTCCCAGGCCTTTGGAGTATGCTCAGCAGAGCTAAAACACTTTCAAAAACTGCTGTGCTGACTTTTCTGTGGAATGTCCTTAGTGACAGTTTTTTGGGAGTTTCACATTACGCCTCATGTTCTTATGAGTCTTCCAGACATTAATTCTTTCGCAATGTATTTCATAGTCATGGAATCATTAAGGTTGGAAAAGACCCCTAACATCATTGAGTCCAACTATTAACCCAGCACTGCCAAGCCCACCACTAAATCATGTCCCTAAATGCCACATCTAGACATCTCTTAAATACCTCCAGGCTTGGTGATTCAGCCACCACACTAGGCAGCCTGTTCCAATGCTTGACAACCCTTTCTGTAAAGAAATTTTTCTTAATATCCAATCTAAACCTCCCCTGGTGCAACTTGAGGCCCTCGTCCCATTGCTTGTACCTGGGAGAGGAGACCAACACCCACCTAGCTACAACCTCCTTTCAGGTAGTTACAGAGAGTGGTAAGGTCTCTCCTGAGCCTCTTCTTCTCCAGGCAAAACAAAGTCTGTGCTTGTCAGCTGCTCCTCATAGGACTTACGCTCTAGAGCCCTCATCAGCTTCCTTCTCTTCTCTGAACAAGGTCCACGTATCCTCCTGGAGCATATATGCAAACATGTGCACACACTGTGTATGTGTGTTCACATGAATGTACACGTGCATATGCACAAACAGAGTCTGGGGCTAAAACTAGAATGGATAAAGGTCAGTGTAGCTTCACTGAATTCAAAGGAATCTCCATCAGATGTGAAAACCTGAGGACAGTGAACCTGCCTGATGGCCTACTGACTATTTCAAAGTTGACAAAACGTAATAAATAGGAAGATTTCCGAGGTCCTTCATGATTAAAAAAAAGGAAGCACATGCACTAATAACAGAAAGAGTGGGAGTTTTGTTCCAGTGAATACCATTCTCTTCACACTACCTAACACACAGCTCCCACTGTCAGCTCCTTCCATGTCTCTTGTTTTATTAAAATTGCAGGATGGGTAGCTTCTGATGCTTAATAGTAGTGTTTGATTAGACAGCCTCCACTGACCATAACTATTTTATCTTTTGGAATATAATAGTTATCCAGATTTCTACATTTATTGTAATTTCTCAGCCATGCTTGCATGGATTTATCATGCTCCAGGAAAGCTTCCTTTGATTCTCTACCAGTTTTATACCACAGTCTAGAAAAAATCTTAAACACAGTTCTTAAAATGTGCATTAAATTCTTGAGAATTTTTTGTTGTCTTATGAAGCGACATTATTGAAAGAAATATTTCAAACTTTCAAATTTTGAAAACTTGCCATAATGCTCACCTCCCCCAGTTCAATTCAAACATAAAATGGAGTTTCTCTTCCAGTTGTTCAAGTTCATGAAAAATCTAAACAAACAAAAAACTCAATTCCTCTACTGGCAGAGACCATTTTTCACACTATTATCTAACACTGCACTCACAGTTTACCCTCAAGGCCCTTGCCTGCAGCCATGAAGATACACACTTAGAACACACTGGATTTGCCACCGGAATGTCCAGCTACCACAGATCCATTTCTTGCTGCAATGGGGATGGGGCCAGCAGCAAGATCAGCTCACCTGCAGCTTTGCCTTCTGCTTCAGCTTTGACCAACCCCAAACCATGGGTCAAACCAACAGTACTATCAGTGTCAAGTTGACCCATTGCATGACCCCACACTAAGGAAAGATGTGCTCTGAGAATATGCAAAACTGGCTAACAACTCAATTAGTCAGTACATGTAATTATGCCCTCAAGTGTTAGGAAAATGAAAAGCCTTTTTGGTTATAAAATACATTCAGAATCTTAATGTTATGGTCAGTAAGAAAGACAACAGAATGTTACTTATGCTGCATTTTATCTAGTCCTTGAATGCAGCTCCCCCCATTCCTGATGTAAGATTTTCATTAGCCATTATAGAGCTGAATGGGAAAGCCAAGCCAGAGAACCAAACCCACTCAAAGACACAGCCACATTAATAAGTTGACAGCACATGCTATAAAATACAACTGTGGGCCTCTTACATGAGTCACAACCAATAACTTTTACAGCAGGACAGTCAATAAAGAATAACCACCACCCCAAAAAATTAAGAGTGTCTTGGTGAGCAATAACAGGTAATGGTTTGTTCATCTGTTTACCAGTCAAGCTCTAGAGAATAATCTTCTCCAATTACACCATTCTCATGCATCGTGCCATACTTCAGCGACCACATCTCCGTGTCAATGTTTTTTAATTCTTTTATCTCCCCTAATCTTCTTTAAAGAGCTACCCTAAGTCTTTGCTTACATCATTCTGCTGAATTTCCATTACCACGGAAAAATACCCACCCCTATTAATTTTTTCAGTGTATTTTGTGGTATGCTATTGCTTTTTTTTAACTCAACTAATAAAATCATATCAGAGAGTTTTTCAGTGCAGCCTAAGCAAACACTGGCGTGTGACTACAATGAGGTATAGTACAGTATGCAGGAGAAGTCAGAGGCTGAAATGAGAATACAATTTCCCATGAGAGAGTTCTATGTTCGAGCCATTTAACTTTAAAACTAGTTCAATATTTGAACAAGACACTATTTTATTCCCATTCAAAGTTTAAACACAGATCACTTCGAAATCAATCATAAATTCAAACCTCTTTATTTCAGAAACTGTTTCAATATTTAAAAGCTTTTTTTCTCTCTTTTATGTAACTGCACCTTCAAGGCTGCAGAAGCAGAACTGACTTTGAGATCCTTAAGAGCAATGCTATTTTCTTGCCAATGCATACAGAAGGCAGTTCTAGGAAAAAGAAAAAAACCCACAAAGGCGAGGCTGTGCTTTGCTTCAGAGTTTAAGAACAAAGTCTGGACAAAGAACACACAGCCTAGTCTTCAGCCCAAACTAAAGTAAATTAACTTGGTGTGGGTGCTTTTCAGGGCACACCACCACAATTCCTTGTTACTGGCACCGCTTTTGTCCTCACCTGGGTGTAAGGAGAAACCAGAGGAGTGGGATCAGTGTAGACAGAAACCAGCCCTCCTTTAGGGTGGTACAGAGTGAGAAATCTGCAGTTCAGAAGGAGGATGCGGAGCCCACTCGTGGCCCACACGTACTTGGGTCCCTGTCCCTGCCCAGCACGGCGGTGCTTGTCCTGCTGCCCCAGAAGCCTCACAGCCCCGCTGACGGCGCAGAAACGGACGGCTCCGGCTCTGCGACACAGAAAGAGTATTTCAGCCTCGTGAAACAGCAACTTCGCACACCCATGTATCGTTTCAAGGTGACGATCTTAAGAGTTCCTGGGGGTGGATGTTACCTTGGCTTGTTTTCAAACCTTAAAACTCATTCTTCAGATGGGCAACTTATCACAGAGAGTCAGTGATGGAGAGGTGAAACCAGGCAAGATCCTGAACCGTGTCAGTGCCAGCTCTTTGGCACATGCCACTCCCATCCAACTTATTTCAGTACCAATTTGTTTCTAAAAATTATCTTTTGTGCCCCATCTTTGTACAAAGCTCTTTTTCACAAGCCCAGAGCGTACAGCTCAACACAAATGTAACACTACATAAATACTCATATCAAGTAGAAAAGACAAACTGATTGCTCTAAAGCAAACAGTTTTATTAACCTCAGGGCTGCCCCGTTCTGGTTTCTGGTCAACTACAGCCTTCACAATCAAGTTAAAAGATCCCTTTAAAAAGGATTAAGCGTCTGTACTATTAAGAAACCACAGAAGAGGAGCAAGAATTAGGCTGTGTCTTTGTGATATCAATGCACTTAACCACCTATGGCTTTGTATGAACCCAGGAAGTATTATTTGGCTCTATATAGCAACATGATAAACCTGGCTGCATGGGTAGTTATGCTGCTTCACAAGCATCTGAATGTCACCTTTCCCAGGAGAGGGCAGTTGTCATTCGTAACCATCTCTCCTTAATTGAAAAATGAGGGGTCCCTATTTCCAGAAAGCCATCGGCCAAGAGCATCAGGCAATAAATGAGCTTTACTTTTTACGTACCTCCAAATAAAAAGAAATCGGTTGTAATCAACACAGCATTAACATACTGTCTTGTAATATTTCACATAAAACATGTCACTGAAAACCCAGTATTGAGCAGGAAAGAATTTGATGAATCAAGTAGATGAAGCCAAGATGTAGTTATTAGATGCATTACATCTTTAGCACATCATCTGTAAAAATGTCCAGGGTAAACTAACGCTCCAGGGGAAACCTGACCTTTAAGAGGCTCCCTAATACTACATCTAAATTAATGTCAGTGACAGGCACTTCAATCTAAAATAGCAGGGTTCTTTCAATCTATCTACACTATCTATTCATCCATTTATTTGTGTGTAAATGTGTGTGTGCATAAATGGATTTGTGTCATTCTGCCACTGTGGGAGTGGATGAGGGACAAAAAGAGCTCATAGATTTTTTGACTTTTTTTTTATTTCTATTCCTTACTACTCCCATGCATATTGTTAGTTTTGCAGGATTCAGTAGAATCCTTTCAGCATAAAAAAATGGTAGGAAAATTATTTTTCATAGTAACTAAATATACTTCTCCAAGGAGGTATCAACCTTGCAAAATAAACATGCTTGAACTAGAGCAGGATGGAACTCTTGCAGCAATCAATATAACAAGCAATTCTGAATTTGTTTTAAAGAGTTGGGCTGGGCTCTGACATTACTGGTGGTCAAGATAAAAATCATAATTGAGATCAGTTTTGCTGTTTCAAAACAAAACATTGAAAATAAATTCAGTGGAAGCTGCGTTTCTGCCTTGGAGGAAAAGAAACAAATGAACAATACACTGCAAAATACTGATCACAGAATAATTTCATGGCTGTTAGTCAAATCAGTGTTAACTGTGGTAGCCAAACCTTCCCTCGCTTCTGTTTTTCATTCCATTTTGGAGGTTTTATTATCAAGGGATGAGGACACTGCAAAGCAGCCACTCTGATGACCTTCCTCCAGGCTTCTTATGGTGCTCTTCCTCCCTTGCCAATACCTCAGAAAGGATGAAACCCACCTAGACCTCTGGTCCTCTGTCCTTCCACTTCTCAGAGACAACTGCATAATGGTGTTTTGAAGAGATATGTCTTCACGCAATAGAAGCTGAAATCTGTTCCTTGATGCAAAGGGTTTACACCTTGCTCTGAAATGAGGGCAATCACATTAGCTAAATCCCAGTGAAGTAAAATTGTTAAGTCCTTTCACATTTTGTTGATAAGAACCCTTTTATTGGAATATTTTTCTTTTCCAACCTCAGTTCAGTAATAAACCATCCTCTAATTGGTCTTTATGCTATGACGATCTACCTTGCATTTTAGTTACTTTATGTGTGGTTACATTTTCTAACAATTGATCAGGAATTACCATAATCCCACACAGTCCTAGAAGCACCGAGTGCATAAAACATTAATGTCAGTAATGCAGACATGACAAGTTTCAACTCTCCTTTCAGCTAAACAATCTGCCTCTTTCATACTAACATCACTGTTCAGCCATGGGCTACATAAACAATGTCAAACCTGGTTTCAATATAAAGTGAGCACATTAATGTTCCCACTAATATACATTTCCCAGTAACCACTCCATTAGATTGCTCAGTTCAAACTGCATGACATATCCCATAACATATCAGCCAGTTCAGATTCACAAGCTCAGAAGATACAGATATTCTAACTATTAAAAAAAAAAACTTTCTTGTGTGTGTACTCAAGAGCCCTGCTAATACAAAAACTCCCATGAGGCTCTCAAGAAAACCTGCCTGTGTGGAACACAGCCCTCCTCTGTTCAGTGAGAGGTTATTTTTCTGGTTTTTGCTTTTTTTATTTTTGGATGATGGTCTTTCACTTACTCCTTCACAGAGTAAGTAAATGGACACAAAAATAAAGAGGAGCTGTTCAGAGCAGATAATCCTTTCTGTAATCTCAGATAATGTACCTAAGACCAGTGGATCCAGTGATATCTCTCTTTAACCTATCCCAAAAGCAAGCTGGTTGAGTTGGCTAAGTTTAATGTACACAATGTAGAAATTCCCTGATTTAGTTCACTACAGACCTTCTGATTATAAAGCAAGACCCTGTTCCAGACACACACCAACTTTGTCTTTTCCCTCACAGCCGGTAACAGCGCAGCAGCATCAGTCTCAGGGCAGATGGACACGAGAAGCCCCCCCACTGCAAGGCAACCTCATGTGAGCCTCCTTAACAAGCCCGTGGGCCCACAAAGCACAGCGCACGTGCTGTACGAGCAGCGTGCTACAGACAGCATTACTGCGGCCTCCCATGTCAGTCCGGGTTACAGGGTGCTTTATTATGGGCTGGGGACCAATATCCTAGGAGCTCACACTCCCAGTTTTCACGTTCAGCAGCTGGAAAGGCAAATATCCTCAGCCAGAAAGTTCATTAACCTAGAGATTTTCCATGGCCAGACTTCTTCAGTATTGCAGTAAGATGCAATGTTACATTTGGGCTATGGTGTTTTGAAGTATTTAATGTAGCTGGAAGCCAACAAATACCAGCTAACCTTATCCCTGAGCTTGATAGTGTGTTGTGCAAAATACAGCCACTTTGAAATAACATCACTTGAAAACTGTTTATGCTTAACACGGTGAAATTAAACACACTGAGTCAGACATGCCAACTTTGCTATGTTGTTGAGTAACACTTAATACCTTAAAGAAGTGAGAAACAGGAAAGAGACTCGGGGATTTAGAGACCAGCAGGGAATTTCCATAAAGCCATCTGATTTCTCAGAACGAAAAGAATGAAAGTTGAAAGTGAAATTGAATTAATCCTGGAAATACGTAATACATGCCCCCCACTAATCAGACTATGGGGAGCCCCCAGCATAGATAGAGGAAGGTCCAACCAATCTTTAAATGAAACAATACCCAGTCTGAAGTCCTCTGACTCTTCTAGGTTCACTAAACTTGACACAGAATACATAAGTCTGGACTGGCACTGATCTCATAGGGCACATCCTCAGAAGGTGTAAATCTGAGCAACTCCACTGACTTCAAAAGTCTGCTGAGCCTCTAGCTCCAGATGTCTGTGTGCAGTCATGAATTCCTGATTTCAGAATACTTTAACACATCTAAAAGAGCAGCAAAGGCTAAAGTTTTTGCACTTGTTGTTAAGTAAACAATTACTTAATGTGTTAAATAAAATTAATAGCTGAATATACTCTACATATTCTGATCAGCAGTTGAGATTTATCCCATGCATTCAGGTTCAAAGTAATTTTGCTTTGGGCTTCAAAGCTCACTTTTAACTTCAGCCAGCTTCCACTGTTAAGTTTCCAGGATAAAGTTCAATAAGGTTTACTTTCTAGTAAGAGTTAAGCCATTAACCTATACCACACACTTTTTCATGTACAGTGTGCCTACTGAAATGCAAGTCTTCAGAATATTGTATTATGTCAGTCAAAAGAAGGTCTGGCACAAAAACCCCAGTCAGGGCTATTTCAACCATTCAGCAGTCCAATTACTTCTACCATGTTAGACCTTCCAGCTCCATGAACGTAAAGCTTTTTACACTCAGGCAGCCAGGGTTGCACTGATAGGGTTGTACATAGTGAATTATTTTGTCAAAATATAGTGTTTCAAATATAATTGCCAGAAGAGATGTAACATGTAGCCTTGCAGCCTCAAGTGCAATTTCCTGGCAACTACAATGGTGCAATCTTATGGATTAACACATGAGCAATTCCAATTAAAAGTGATGCAAATCCATTAACATTGGGTCTGAGTAATATCCCTCCATACACAGGATTCACTGAAACTGGAAATAGAATAAATTAACATGGAAAAAATTCACTTGCAACATTTAGCATACAAGTGAAGACACCACCAATTAGTTGTCTGTGTAATTCATTTTGGAAGACGGTATCTACTTTTTCTTTCCTTCTCAGATTAAATAAATGAGCATGTCCTGCAAGGCCTTCTATATATGCTGGAGAAGTAGGTACTCAAAAAGATACCCAGAAATAGGATGCAAAGGTCCTTACCATGCTCCATTCTTTCTGCAGAATTACAGAAAGAGAACACCAACCCAGAAGGAGAGGTGTTAGAAATTGTTCTTCCTACAAATTCCTCCATCTCAACAGAAGCAGAATTTCGGGTGCTTTCTGCCTGTACAGTTAAGAAGGAATTTTCTATACAATCCTATTCTTTCAAGAACTACAGCAGCATCCTATGATAAAAATACAGAAGTAATTACAAATACATGCCTCAACAACAGCCCAGCATATCTTATGTTCTAACTAGTGAATCATACCAAGTTCTCACATAATCACCTCCAAGGTTGTGGGTCTCCTACTAATCATGTGCATGGTAAGCTGGTGGGGCCTCAAATGATCATAGACTTTGATGAAAAGACAAAGTGAAGTGCTGGATATACTATTTTTCACAATGTCAGGAAATAAGATTTGTGCGAGAGGAAGAAAGATTAGATACTACATTTTGACATATCACTGAGTGGGATACAGAGTCAAATGCTGGGGAAGTTGGGAGGCCTTGCCAAAGAACTGTTGTGCCACCTATCAGGAACCTGATTCTCCCAGAAAGGTATAGAGAGAAACTGAAACGCACAAGTGTAGAGAGGCATGAGGATTCAAAACCTGCTACTTAGCTGTGATCCACTAATAACTGAGCAATGTTATTGCCTTACTTCTTAATATTTTATTGGGGATTATTTCCTTGAAATGGTATTGGTACAACCCAGCAATTCATTATTTCAACAGCCGATTTTTAAAAGACACTTACTATCATCTTTTCTCTGGTTTTGGCCACTTAAAATGTAGCACTGGGGGTTTCCCTCCCACGCATACCATTCTAAGCAGCATCGTACAATCTTCTTCTGCCACACCACTTGGAGATTTAGGGGATCCACAGGAAGGAATAATCTGGCTTACCTAACCCATACTGCAATTGATTCCACTTGGGTGGCTGACAGAGAGCTCGCTTTCAATTTGCATCGTGATTTCTTCCCTGCCAAAATGCCACTGCTGAGGTGCCACCAGCAATGCATGTTGTGTAATCGAGACCACCGTGCTCGGGGCAGGCAGAAAACTGAAGGCTCCTCTGTGCCATGCAGACATGCCTACACTTGGAGAGGCAAAGCTGACTGTAAGCTGCTTGAGCCACTTCCCTGTGAATTATTTTTACTTCTGTGGCTTGACTTCTTAATTTCCTTTCCTTCTCTTTTCAAGTTGATGCTGTAATACGGTCACGCTGTAGAAATCTCAGTCGGTACAATATTCTGTGGAGCCACACAGCCCTCCGATATTTAGGAGACTGCTCCCGATTCATCAAGGCTTCCTTGATGCCTTACAACGTCTTGGCGAGGTCACAGGGTGCAGGCTGCAATTTCCTTCGCCTTTTTACTTGTATTAATCAGGAGTTTGGGGACTGTGTGTCCCTGTGTTTCCTGGCCGGCTCCAGGCATCACTGCATCACAGCGGCACCTGGTGGGACGGGGCAGGGCTGGAACACGCCGCTGCCCACCCTGCAGCCCCGGCAGCGCCCAGACATCCACAACAAAACCAAAATTAGCCTGGTTTTGCTCTGGCAGGTCTTTCTAACATCTGTTGCTGTGAAAAGTTCAAAATTAATACCACTGAACCCTACCCTGGTATTTGCTAAAGAGATGCAAAATGCTGGATGGGGAACAGACTGAACGGTAAGCCACATCTTAGAAACAGCCTGCAACCCGAGGGATCTGGGAGACGCTGCACACAGCACCAAAAGGAAAAAATAGTCTGACAAATAACTCTTCTCCAAGGCCTCTCAACTTTTGATTCATTAGCCACCATTAAAAATTTATAAAAGTATATTAGAAGTAAAGCTCAGTTCAACCACCCACACGTATTCTAGCAACAGTGTGACACATTGAGCCCTTTTCTTTTGATTACTGCCTTCAATCTCATCATTTTTATTTTATGGGACGCAAAGCATCAAATTCAGCTTCAGAAATACAATGTTCAAAATATAGTGGCCAATAAATGTTTCATCTTTTTCACAAACTAGACCTTAAAGAGCTTCAGTTATTTATTTTTATAGCAGCAGCATACATAAGTGTATGACATAGTAAAGGATACTGATCTCTGAAGACCTCAGATTATCTTAAACTCCAGAAAATCAATATCAAATCCTGTGTTTACGGTACTTTTCATTATTTATTTTAGAGCCTAAGGAAGTGGACAGTGGAGACTGCCAGTTTTGTAGAAAAAGAACCTAGCAAAGTTGCAGTCAGATTTATAGGTCAAACACTACATTACAAAAGAAACCATTTACACCCAAGAGCCAAAATCACCGCTGTTCACCATAAGCAGAACACTTTTATCAAAAATCTGCAGACTGTTGCTACACCTCCATCTAATTTACTTCAGTCCTTACACCCTGACCAAGGCAGAGCCTGTGCAAGGTGTGTGAGAGCTCCCACACAGGTACAGCTGCCTTTGAGAGGCACTGGAATTTGCAGAGTGCAGCTGGAGCTGAGGGCGTCGCTGCGATCTCCAGGTGCTCACACACCTCAGCATGGATGCAAAAGAACACCAGGCATGTCAGACTGTGCCCACTGCTTTCAAGACTACCAGCCCTTGATTAATTTTTCAAAAGTGCAAGTCCATGACACACATGAGAAGAGGGGAGAAAAGCAAGGAAAAGGAATGAAAGAAAAAGTTTAGAGAGCTTTAATCCTTAAAAACACTTGCATAGAGGGAACATCCAAAGACAGAAATAAGGTTTTTTATCTCTTAAAAAAATCCACTCTGCATTATGGTTGCTGAGCTAACTGAAGAGGAAAACTACTAAGTTAGATCTACATTAAGTATAACTTTAAATCCCAAATTAACTTAAGTAGGTTGATTAAGAACAAGAAGAAATAAAGTCTTAAGGAGTGCACAAATTAACCTACAGAAGTGCTGGTTTAAAATGCAAAAAAAAGGCTATTAAAGTGAAAGTGGCTCTTACTATCTCTGACTCTGCTCAACATACACTTAGAACCGATATCTCTCACTGCTGTAATGATTCTAACACCATTCTCCTGTATCTGAAATAAAAAATGTAAAAGCTAATTCTGATTGTAAGCATCTCTCTTTTCCCCTTGATTCTTCATACCAACATTAAAATATTACAGAAAAATAGTGTTGCTACTATAAAATAACTACATACTCCTTAGTATAAAATAACTGCATACTCCTTATATTAAACATTGTGATCTGTTCTTGTGATAAGCAGAAGGTATAGATATGAAGAATTGTTAGAATAATTACAGGCAGTGGAAGAGTCCTGCAGGGTAGGGACTAGAAACACTGACGGGAATCCTTTTAGCTTGAAGATGAGATATCAAATAGAAGGCATGTTTGAGGTTTACATGAGACATTAGACACTCCTATTTATAACATAAAATTAATTTGTGGAATGCATTGCTACCCCAGCACACTGACATCAAAAGCACAGCAAAATTAAGATAAGGTTTAGATAGATAACATGAAAATAAAGTGTTGCACCAGAGAAGCTTTAGGAAACATGAAGGATTTAAGCCTTTTTGCTACAGAGCACAGACCAAAATCTACTGACAGGATTTTTTAAAAAACCTATAACATAATGTGAAAGACATTTGAAAGTTTATTGTAGGGTTTTATGCACTTTTGTCTGAAATACCCAGCTCCAGCCTGTCTCAAGAGAAAGGACAGCTTCTTAGATGGACCACTGGTTTGATCTGGTATGGCAAGTCCTATATTCTTATGTTCCTACCAGATAATCTGCAGTAATTTGAGTGACAATGGATGAGTACCCATCCTAGGGAAAAAAATATTCTATCATTCTATTTCTCAGTGCAATGAACTGAATTATGTTAGGTTAAGTGTTGTCACACTGAATAATCTCAGGCTGTATCACATGTCCAAAGACACAACTCAGTGTAATGTGTAGGACAGTGCACTCAAATTTGCTACAGATGTGAACTGAGAGCAGGGGGGGAAAGGTGGTGAAGTCTAGTGAAACTTACAGCACCTATAACAGTAGTAAAAACCATGTTAAAATATTTTAATCCAGAATGCTGTCCAGCTTCAAAAACAGGAATTGCTCAAAGATATAAAACTTGTCTTTACTCTTTCCGCCTCTCCTCAGCCTATCTAACTTCATATAGTCACAAACTGTGCCTGATGTCAAAGAAATTCAAAGGCATGTCTCGTTAAAACAGTTGGGAGGGTACAAGTAAACTGAAGGCCCCTTAGCTTCTTGAAAGTACATAATCGTAATAGGTCAATGTTACAAATTCATTACACTGAATTAAAGTATTTTATTTTGTCTATTAAACACAAGAAAAAGCTCCCATAAGAGTCAGGAGTGAGAGTCTTAAGATTTATCCACTTCTTGGAAGCTCAGGCTTGGTTTCTCTAACTTGCTCTTTCCACAGAAAAGGTGGGACAATCTGCCTCAGCTGTTTCTGAGATTATGATAATTTTTCACTTTATAAATACAAAATACAGGCAGGAAATACAAAATTATATTTTGTATTTAGTAAAAGGAATTATATAATAAAGGAATTTATTATGTAAAAGGAATACAAAACAGGCAGGAAAAGAGAAGACCCACGTGCTTACAACCCACATCAGGAGGCTCAAATGTTCATCCCTCTGCATGAATGATTCTGTTTGCTATTCTTGCTACTTCTTGTTACTTATGGCTACTAATTACAATTTTTAATAATTTTGTAAAGCATACTTTTCAAAACAGTCACCTTTGCAGAGCTTTCAATTTAAGTATGACAACTACAGGCAAATCCCACCAAAGCCCCGCCAAACTCCATCATCCATTTAGACATGTAACATGTTCAAATGAACCGCTTCATGCCTAACCACCCAAAGTCCTTGGATATCCTTAGTGCCTTCAATTGCACATGTTTCCAAACCTAAACTGAGCAGGACATGAGCAGAGGACACTTCTGCACATGAAGGAACCCTGTCTTGAGGACTACCCAACACGGACATCCCAACCACTGTCCCCCAGACAGGAGAGCCCTGATGGCAGGGTGTCCCCAACATGATGGGTTAGTGGCCATGGATGCCAGAGAGGAGAAGCACTGTGTAAGCCACTGCCTGTCTTCCACCTGCCTGCTTCCGGGGGATTATGTGTAGACAGCTACTCTCATCTGGGAGCTTGCAGAACTGAGACCCGGGTCTGTATTTTAGTGCTTGCTTTTCAAATCATGCATTTAAAACAAGAATTTGAGGACTCCACAAAAGAAAGGCTTTTTACCAGCTCCTGCAGCCCCATAGCTACCAAGTCTCAGCACTGAGATTTTTCATTTGGCTTTTCATATGTTCACACAGAGATTCTCCAAAAAAATCTTGAGATTTGATCTCAAGCTCCACTTGCTTGAAATCCTAATATCATGCACAAGAGGGTTGGATTTTACAACAATAGTTCCTTCATATTATCGCATTCTGGAAGACTTTATTGCAGAACTAATGATGCTTATGTGGCTCTTTCATTACCTTCTAAGAACAACAGGTCAATACTAGTTCATACAGGGAGTGCCAAGAATTCCTTTCAAGGTGTAATTCAGCAGCCACCACGACTCATCCCATTTTCTGCCGTGGCAGTGCTGCCATTTTGACCAGCCCTACACTGCCTTCGCTCTGCAACGCTGCAAGTAGTTCACAAACAAATAACAAAATGTTTCTGGCACCATCTGCTCCTTGGAAACCTGCCAATCGGCATCCAAACCACTGAGAGGAGCTTGTGTTGGGATTCACTTTGCATCCATCCTTTCTGGAGGTTTGGCTTTGCTGCTGTCCCCAGTAGCCCTACCAGCAGCTTTGAGTAGAGGGAACTTTGATCCATTGGTGGGGAAAAAAAAAATCTGCAATCTAGTAACAATTTCCACCATACTCATTGAGATGACCTTGTCTCCTCAGTTTACAGCTCGTGCACATCGCTGGATCTGCAATGACCCAAAGTCATGGAACATTTCGTCCTCAGTAGTTACAGCCAACCTGAACATCATGAAAACATGGAACAGATATAAAAGGTGTATTTTGCCAGTAACTGAAACTTAGCCACTTTTGAAAAGGGCAGAGCAGATCTTAAACTCACAGCATCCTTCATTAGTGTTTCAGAGATGAAGTGGAGGCTATGGTGTATGACTTTCATAGCTGAGAGTAAATAGACAGGAAGCTCACAAAGGACAGTCGCCAAATTTGGTCCACACACTGGAGGTAACAAACCTCCTTATAAAAATGTTACAGGATTCACACGTTAAGATATCTCAGCACTGGAGGGGGTAAAAAAAAGAAGGTAAAGAAAAGAAAAATGGGGCACTGTGCCATAATGCTACAGGGAAAGAAAATCCTCCGTAAATACCATACTGACACTGCTAACATTTACCTGAAATACAGTTTATTAATTTATCATAATCAATAATAACTGGTTTATGATCTCATGACAGCACAGTTCACCTCATTTGTACTTATTTGTAATTTATGCACACAAAGCATCATTTTGTTCTACTGTTTTTCATACTACAGCTTGTTTGGGTTTTTTTACTACAATTGATATTGCATTGCTAATGCTTCTGTGAGTCTCTATTTACGTTAGCTCTTGGCTGCCTGTGTACAATGGCAGCAGGCACTGGCTTCAGTGCAGTGACATATCTATTTAATTAACCCAGCTGTTCTCTCTACAGTCTGAAGTACCAAGCAACGGAGCCATACTGGAAAGCAGGACTCATAAAACCAAAAAAATTTACAGTGAGTACTACTTGGAAAATGAAACACAAATAAAATCTGCTCAAAAAAAAAAGTACAGATAAACACATCCCTGTCTGCCTTGACAGGCCTCTGCTATTCAGTTAGACACTGCACAATATCACTGAAGACTTTTAGAAGTACCATTTCTTATTTTAAATGCATCTCCATCTTGAATAAAATTAGTGATTTATCTGCATGTGAACAAAACCAGACTATTTTCTTAAAATAAAAAAAATTCAACAGCAGGCCTTCCCTGGTGTCAGTGTTCTTTTACCTATGCTTCTGCAGTGTCCATTCTTAAGATGCTTCTGCATAAAACATAAAATAGGAACATCTCCCAGTGCAAGCTGACACTGCCTTTTCCTTGAAAGCTTATAATATCAAAATCAAACAAATTAGTCTGTTTATCAAGCTGTCACTTTGCAGCACACTGAAGGGAAGGAGGTAAAAATAAAGCATTCACTGAAGCTGAAGACTATGCAGCCATTGCACATGAACACTACAATAAATATAATTTAGAAAACATCTCCTGCCCATCATGAGCTGGACCTCAAAATGAGTCAGTTGTACCAATAAAAGAAGAAAAAAAAAAAACCAAAAAAGAAAAGAACAGCACCATACCCAGTTTCTTTGAGACATGCTGCCTACACAGACACACTGGATGTGAAAATCACTTAATTGCTTTGGAAGAACAGCATCCACTGGAGCTATATCCATATTCAAGGATGCCTCCTGACCATGGCAGCTGGGACAAATGAGACATGGCAGCTTCAACCGGTCTCTCCAGTCCTTCAGCAATCCAGAGAACTTCAGCTCATACCCACATGCAAATTAACTCAGTTACATCAAGTGAGAGATTGCTTGCTCTCCTTAAGTGCTGTCAGACCCCTCCTGCATTTTCAGCTGAGAACTGAGGAGGCCGTCAGTGGTTGCCGGACCGAGCGCATTTGTGTCACCCGTGCCAAGGCACTCAGCACATGTCATGCAGGGTTTTCTTCACCCCATTGCTGAGGAATGCAGAAGACTGCCCTTTTTAGTGATGTGTCTACTTTGTGGGCACAACTGTGTCATGGAATGAAACCTGGACAGTTCATTTCAAAAGCACTTCGAGCCATGGATTCAGGGTAAGGCCACTATGAAAAAACTCCCCAAATGCTCTAGAATACAAGCAATTCAAAGAGATACTGGTACAGTAATACAGTCTGAATACAATTTATTGACGTTTAAAAAATTATTATATTTTATTTGTTGATGGAAAGATCTAAGCCTTGCAGAGTTGCTGTTCTCATGGTAATGACCAGTAACAAGAGAAGGAAAAGCTGTCTAACATCACCTGACCTCATACTCTTGGCTATTGAAGCTACAAGAGTTCCCAGGATTTTAAGTACAGCCCTGGTGTCTACTGTCATTAAAACTATGCAATACAAATATATATCTAGTATAGTGTTATACACACACTCACATCTATAGGTAGACAGACAGATAGGTACAAGGTAATTTGCCTGTAAGCTGAAAGTTTACAAAACACAAATGTTTTACAAAACAGGAACAAAAATGGCAGATTTCTACCTACCATGCAATCTTGTTTCACCTGCTAAAGTCAAGATCCAGGTGAAGAAGTCCTATGCTAGTATTTTATTTTCAGAAGTATCTGAACAACAGAAGGTTCTTAAAATACTTCACCCAGGGTACCTATCCAGAAACCTGCAAATTAGGAGAGATGCACCTAAATCTATTTCTGGTGTAAGGTGGAACACGAACCTGGAAGCCAATTAACTGAAAGGAAAAACATTTCAATTGATGTTGACATTCAAGGCACTCAAGAGACTGCATTCCCTGCAAGTTAAGAGCAGAGAGAAAGAAACAAGCAGAAGAATTCTTTATTAGAAGACCATCCTACAAATGTAGACCTAGAAATGTACTGACCTCTCTGGCGACCCTTTTAGAAAAGTGGGTTTTGTGAAGTCTTTGGTTTTGTAAGCACAGCATTTTATCACATTTCCCAAACCCACAATATGCTTTGTGGCTCTTCCCTGAAACAAACCAATCTACACAAATATTTCAAGCTTATTTTTTTAATTCTCATAGCTGTTCATCACTACAGTTCACCTTTAGCAGTACCTTCTCGTAAAATAATGCTGCATGTCCTGACGTCCCTCTCAACTTCTCTGGGACTATCACTACACAACACCTCAGTCCACTAAATAATGCAATTCAGAATCTCCAGGAGAAGACATATGCAGCTTTTATTTCAACCAGACTGACTGACTAGAGCAAAATCTCACTCAACTATTCAGACTGGCACAGCTGCTAACAATGGATTTCCCAACTGTTAAATCCTCAAGCTGATCCAGTAGGAAAAAATCTTCTTCACCAGAGCAGTGAAGTAGGATCATGTTCAACAGCACTACTAATTGGTTGCCTTATTTCTACTATTTTGTTAGGATAATGGTGATCCCCCAAATCAAGAGACACGGCAAAGAGCAGCTCCTCAGAGCTTTCTCCTTTGCCTCCACCAACTATTGTTTACCATCTTTCACGACTTGAGAAATTTCTCTTCACAATGGCTAAAAGAATAATTCTTTGCCCAAGAATCCAACCTGGCTGTAAATAATTAGTTTACATAAAGAAACTGGAATGCTTGATTTATGTCGGCACCCAAAATCTACAGTCAAACCAAACTTCTGATTTGTGTTTGCAATATTTGTCTGCCATTGCTGTGCTGAAAAAAAAGTGAAAAAAATTCTGAAAATTATATAACAGTACATTCTATACAGGACAGTTTGTGACACATACTTCAGCATGAATCATGAGAAACAAAGACGAAAACAAAAATGAAAACCAGGTTAACAAAACATTTTCATTACTATGACTAAAAATCTGAACCACTGCTTATTTTTTCCTAAAGCAGTTCACCCATTTTAGCTGAAAATGGAAGAATAAAAAGAAAAAAAAACAAATGCTGTAAATGCCAGAAAAAATCAATGAAGAAAATATTCAAAAGCAAATAAATCAGAAAAGGAATACTGAAGATTCTTGCATTCAGAAATCTGCAACGACAAGCAAAACACTAGCATGGAACTGAAATACTCTAGCTTTCTTATTAAGGCATCATTAACTGGGTGGCAACTAGTTAAAGAGCAGTTCATTCAAGATAAGCAACAGCACTGTGTCCAACTTAATTTCACCTTAATTTTAGGTTTTCATCCTACCATTTCCTTGCCTAGGTATTTCAAACATGATTACCTTCTGCAGCATAAAACTTTCCTTTCTTGTTATTTTTTGTAGTTGTCCTACTTAGCTGCAAACCAAGCACTTGAGGTTCACCCCTAGAGCAAACTCGTGTTACTCTTAGCTCTCCCATTCAAGTCAAACCTACAAGAGTATCCTGAATTTCTCTGCTGATGGAAGATTTCATCAGTGAAGAGTCAGGCACCTTGTGAGCGATAGACCATCACTCTTCCTTCATGTGCTCCCTATTTCACTACCTTGATGGAATCAGCAGCAAAAGGGAACTCCCAGTGATCACAGTAATTCCTAAGTAGGTCATCGCAGCATTTCAGAGACGAAGGCAGTTTTACAGAACATAACTCCTTTGCATTCTGTAATGGTAGGAAAAGGTACTTTCCTGAGCCCCAGGCCAGGCCAAGTGGTTCATCCCATAATTACTGTATTGTTATGCAGTAACCTACCCCAATTTCACTAGGGTGCCATAAATCAGGCCTCACATTCAGGGAGGCTGTAAAACCATCAGTGGCAGATAGCCTGTGTCCAGCTATGGTCTAGTGAGAGTGCTCTGAAAAAACTGACAGTAGGTAACTTTACCGCTGTCATCTGCTGCACAAGGCGAGCACAATGTCTGTGATACAAGGGGCTGATGTCTACCAGACACCCAGGAGGAAGCTGAGGTGCACCCTTTTGCTGCAGAGGTCTCTCTCGGCATTCACTTTTATCAGCTCCAGTGCAATATTTTCAAAACCTCCCCCTGGGTGATGTCCTTCAAGCCTTTTCTAGGTATCCAGTCTCAAATTTGATTTTCCTCCTTTTATTCTCCCGATTCTTCAAAGATCATTCCAGAAACCTGATTTGATTAGAAGTCTCTTTTAACGTAAGCAATTCATCCTCACACACGCAGAGCTGTTGATTCACCTTTTCTTTAATTTCATTTTGCCTGACTTTCATTTGAGCTATCTCAATTTTAACCTCTGTTAAAGCTCCATCTACCTTGTTTACTGTTTCTTTGATTTGAAAGATCTCCTCCATTAAGTCCTTAAGCGACAACTCCGTGGCCATTTTTGGCTCCAGCTGTTTGTCAGGAGAGGTCAGCCACTGCCTCGGTCTTTTATTTGTCTGGAGCAACATTCAAATTGTTTTCAGAGCAATTGTTTTCTTCTCATTTCCTGCCATCTCTGTTTGAAAATAATAACGAATTGCCTCAATTCTAAGGAAAGTTTCATCCCGTTACTTCATTATCAAGAGCAGGGAGAGAGACTGTTTGAGAGGTTGGCACCCTGCACAAATTTCCTCAAATCTTGCTTGAGGAATAATAGTGCAGGAACAGTTAAAAGTTATCTTCTACACGTATACA
>WAAG01009431.1:16647-30356 GCA_013390105.1 Tichodroma muraria | reverse complement strand
CGACAGCACCTGCCCAGAGTACCCGCAGAGAACTTGGTTCTTTTTGATTTCTCCTCATCTTTTCTTCTTACCTGCATATTTCCCTAATTTCCCAAATTTTATTCAAATTTCCTAATATCTCCATCACACTATTCCATCACACTCTCTTCTTCTGCTTTAAATTCTGTCTTCTTTTACACTTCTGAATTTCTCATTCTTCTTGATGACAATTTTATTAGTTTAATTTGAGAAATTAAGGCCCCACTACAACACTGTTGGTTTACATAGCAACCTGTATCTCACCACCATAAGATCCATTTCCTATAAAAAATCCTTCTGAGAAGATCCTAATGCTTCTTTCTCATGGAGCACTTTAATATGAAATATTTTTCTGAGATAAATTTTATGCATCATTTAGATGAGCTAAATCCCAAGTAAGACAGCCTTTAGCTTAATTATTCTAAATCATTCCATAACTTTTATGTAACTTAATAAATGTGGACTTTATATGCTTCCGGGGAAATAGTTAAATTTTGCATGCATTCATAACTAACCAAAGTACAAAGTAATTAAAGCTTTTCAGTGCTTGCTGATAAGCATTGCCATGACATAGCAATTATGCCTTCAAAATATCACAAAGAAGATGCATGAAATTATGGTCCTTTAAAATCAGTATTAAAATAGGGAACCTGTATAAGGTTTTGCAGTATACACATATGTGTATCTCAGGTGAAGCCTGGGAATGAAAGTATCCACGTTCTGACAAAAGGAACTGCTTGAGTCTGGCTCTAAAGAAAGACTTTAACGAGTTCAAAAACAATTTTCATCATTGGAACGGATGGGAATCTCTCCTCTTGATGGATTCCCACAACAGCTGTCCATCCTAAAATGCCCTCTTTACTGTCTCTACACACACAAGGGCTGCAGGTGCTGCTCAGAGAATGGATAAGGAATGTCTGGAACAGCCTAGAAGCTTGTGCTGCAGGGATGGGTGGCATGTTACATGGCATTTGCCTTGACAGCAGCTCCAGGAATACTGCGGGTACTGTCACAGCTGCATCCCACTACAGCTGAAGGAGAAGAGGCTGTAAGGAGCAAACCTGTTCAATCCTTTCTGTTCTCCTTGCTATAGTCTATGGCTGGCAAACATTTTTTTCCCATTATTTGAGTTTATTTCTTACAAAAAATATATTTTGAATTGTTATAGATCACGTACAAAGTATTTTAAAATCACATCTAAAATGCTAAACTTCTAGTTGGCAAAGACAATTGCAAAAGAAATCCAGATGAAAACCAGAATTCACAGCATGCTGGTTCACCAGCATTCTTTCTTCCAGTGGCTGAGCACAGTAGCCATGTGTGACACTAATTCCATCAAACCTGGGAGTATTCCCAGATTTTAGGGGGAAGGCAGCTTATTGCTGAGTCAGACTTAGCTTATCTTTGCCTTTTTTATCAGTACTCCCTTGCTGCTGCACCAAATGCACCTGACAAATATTGTGGTAAAATTCTCACAATATGGGATTTGGAATTTAAAATTTCTGATTCCGTGTCTCTATTTGTGATACTTTCCACTATCCCAGGTTGCTCCAAGGCCCATCCAACCTGGCCTGGGACACTGCCAGGGATCCAGGGAAAGCCCCAGCTGCTCTGGGAATTCTATCCTAGGGCCTGCCCACCCTCCCAGGGAACAATTCCTGCCCAATATCCCATCTAACCCTGTCCTTTAGCAGTGGGAGCCATTCCCCATGTCCTGTTCCTCCATCCTTTGTCAGTTGTCTCTCTCCATCTTTCCTGCAGCTCCTTCAGGCCTTGCAAGGCCACAGTGAGGTCACCCCAAAGCTTCTCCTCTCCAGGCTGAACAATCCCAGTTCTCCCAGCCTGGCTCCACAGAGCAGGTGCTCCTAGCCCGTCAGCAACTCTGTGGCCTCCTCTGGACTTGCTCCCTCTGTTCCATATCCTTCTTATATTGAGGGCACCAGAAGTGTCCATGGTGCTCCAGGTGGGGTCTCATGATGACAGTAATCAATCATAAATACATGATTTCTTTATGCCACTATAGACACCCTCACCACTCACGGTTGCCAGGGGGTTCAGGGAAGTGTGCTCAGTTTGCCATCCCTCATGAAAAATAAGACTTAAACTTTCCCTGCTCCTTTTCAAGATTATGCAGTTTAAGCCCTCCTTTCACCCCTTTTCTGAAAGTTTTTTTTTTTCCTCCATACCCTTCCCATGCCTTTTAACACTGAAAAATTACAATTAAAGAACAAACACAACCCCCACCAGTTTGGGCTGAGGTTCCACACACCCAGTACCATCATAGTGCACTGCACAAGGAGAACAAACAGATTAAATGCAATTCTTTCCCAGGTTTAAGGCTAACAAACCTTTAGCATTTACAGAACGCTTCCAAGTCACTAACCCTAAAGGATTACTGGGATGGAAAATATCACCCTGCTGCTCTCAGTACTTCTGAATAAGAGACATGCACTGAGGATGGTTCTCCATTCTCTTTTCAATATTAAAATAAAAAGAGAAACATTACTACAAGTGCTACCCAGGCAGCAAAATATACATGAATTCAAAAGAGGTTTGGAGTCAAAAATCTCCCAAATTAAGTGTCAGGAATGTCTATAAATGCCTATACTGCAGGAACTAGAACCTTCTGAAAATTATGTATTACAGATATTCTTCTTTTTATCATCAATGGGAATGTTTTTAAACAAAATTCTGTTCTTTGCATGCCCTTCATTTTCACAGAACCACAAAAATTTTCTGTATTACCTGTTCTAAGCAAAGAGAATATTGTGTTGTTAAGTACACTGTGCAATGTAAGTTTGATGTATCTTTTGGCCAATGGAAATACAAAACCCTGGAAAGGTCATCCATTTCAGCTCTTCCCCACACAATTAACAATATGGGAAAGAGAAGAGCAGTAAACAAGGAAGATAAGTAAAATTTTCAGCAATGCAGTTATGGAATTTTGAAAAGGTCACAGTGTATAGTGTATTCTATGAGGCTCTAAAATTCCAAATCTCACTGAAGGTGGTAATGAGAACAGAACAGAAATGTGAAGCTATTATTTTGACAGTTATTGTAATGACAGTGTGAAATGTTAGAAACTTAATGTACTCTAAGGGAATCTGTCACCTAATATACAGATATGTATTTGTAATACAAGTACATGGAGGCAATAAGATCCTATGGATTTTATATATAAAAATTAGGGTTGCAGAAATGCTTTGCTTTCAATTCTAACTTGTAAGATGAAATGCAATAGAAAAAGTAGTCTTAAAAACCACACTGAATTGTTTCTTTCTTTCTATTCTCTGCCACCAGCAGCAAGACCTTAGGCATTGTGAACTTGGACAGAAGGAGTTTTCCTGTGCCTTCAGATGAATAAACTATTTAGATGATGCTCAATTCTGCAGTAAATTTGAAAATTAGACAAGTTTCATAATGTTCATTAAAAAATTAACTAATTCATCACTGACAATAAACTTATTGCTTGGCCTCACCTGGGGCCAGGAAAAGACTCTTAATTTCATCTTAATGCACAATTAATGCTGCAATAACTATCAATACCAGAGATAAAAGGGAAAAAAAAGACTCATTTGAATTTAGTAGCTGGCTTCTAATTTTACAAGTAGGCAGATATTGTACGAATATTTTGTTGGGATTAGCTAATTAGAATGCTTATTAAAAAATTCTTAGAACTACTTCTGTCTTTATTAAATGGATTGGGAGAATGATGTAACCAGCAGGACAGAGATGAGATCATTTAAGAACAGTGATTTCTTTTATTCTGTTCATGCTCACACTGCTTTTATTTCCTGACAGGGAAACTCCCAAGCTAAAATCCTGTGAAACTTCGTTTCAAGTCCAAATTAAATGCATAATTGAAAAGCCCTACCCAGGTCACCTTCCTGTTTTTGATTTGAGCCAACTCAAATCAATCATTCCATCCCTTATGTTGTTCTCTATAAGTATAAATGATAAAAAAAAAATCTTTAATTACCTGATATGAAGGCAAAACAGTCTATTTATATTTTTTCTTACTGTTCCCTGATGATTTATTGCATCTATATACAACTGAATTAGTTTTAAAGGAAGTTTAGGTGAAAATTCCCCACACTTGCAGAACACAAGATTAGATCACAGTGTTCTCTTTCTGTTAAGATTAAGAAATTTACTTTCTTAATCTTTCTGTAGCAAATTTGTGGTCCTTAAGCCAGTGCTATTTAAAGACTCTTCTTTATTATTTAATTTCTGATGTTATAAAGGTGAGCTTATTTGATTACGCATTTTTTCATATTATATTTCTTTCTCTGAATCAATTAGAATCTTGTTTCTGCTGAGGATATCTAATTTTCCCTCTGCTTGCTGCCACTTACAATTCATATTCTGCTTCCATTCTCAGTTTTTATCTATAATTGCTGTTTTTGCAAGAATTCTTGGCTTGTTTCCTCACCTGCTCAGAAGTCTACATAAATCCAACATAAATGAATTTTTAAATCAGCCAAATAAATTCTTTGGACAACTCTGAATACGTTAAAAAAAAAATATATCAGGCAATATTAATTTTATAATATTTGGAATAATTCTAAGATCATTCATTTGTTAAACATGTTGAATCACCGTATAAAAATTACCAGAGATTATTCTCTATTGAGATAAGGAGCCTTTGAAACAAGGATAAAATGTTGTAAAAGTTTCTGTCTCTGGTTTTGTGACAGATTTCTTCCCCAGTTATAAAGCAGAGCACTAATAGACACGTGCAAGGAAGCTTTTCCAATTTCTCCCTGCATTATAGATGTCTTCAGTGTCATTAGTTCTTCTCTCAGATGAATATTAAAATTTAAAGCAAAAGACTTCCTCCTTCTTTTAACCTTGAAATTCTGCATTTTCCTTGTGCCAGCGGATCGGCCTTCGGGAAAACAGCGGGGTGCATTTTGTGGCTAAAGGGGGAAGAGACAACTGCTGCAGTCCTGGTGTATTCCCAATTTCCCCAGAGGACAGGGAACACCTCCTCCAAGTGCAAGCCAATCCAAAGAAAAGGGATGAGCCTCAAGGCAATTCCTCTCTCACTAAGGATACAGAGTATGGCCAAGAAAAGCTCTTTTGACATCCAAACTACTCCAAGTTTCTCTTTCCATCTAAGTCTAAACAATAAGAATCTAGACTGAAAGAAATAAGAGTGGTGTCAAAAGCACAATAAAGATCCCAAATAAAATTCAATTAATAATACTGGAGGTTTTTTTCTTTTTTTTTTTTTTTTTAATAGAGACTTCTCAACTGCAAAACAACAGTGGGGGTTTTCAGACATAAGTACTCCTTGATGTATGAAGTACTGGAGGAAGCAATTCATGTCAGAGTATCCATATAATTAATGTAGAATGGTACAATAGATAGGCCTCGTTTTTTGGCTGCTTTCTAGCAGAGAATACACATTTACTTTATACATAGAATATATGAATATACAGAGAATACATTTACTTTAAAATGTTAACATTATGTAAATCAACTATATTAATCCTAGTTTCCATGCAATCTTGTCACTCCTAAAGGGTTTTTTTTTTTCCCTCTGTTTATTACTATCAGGGAGGGAACAATAGAAAATGAAGGTATATCCTGCCAAAAAATAGCAGCGACATTCTGTGTTGTCATGGCCAGTGGTGGTCGGGTGCCCTGACTTTCCTAGAGAAGCTGTAGTATGGTTTTAGTTTGCTAATTTGAAATTTATCAATCAAGAGCAAAGCAGACTTGAACTTGAAAGGAATAAAAACTTTATTAACTAACACTAAAAACAAAAACCAAGAATCAGAATGAAACCTTCAAAAACACTTCTTCTCCCCTCACCATTTACTTTTCTACTGACAACATGAAGAGACAAAACTTAGGATTTTCAGTCACTACCACCCCTAGAATAATTTCTCAATTCACAAAGGGAGAGGAGTCTCTCTTGTATATACCATAGAGATATTTTCCACAAGATACCAGTTATCTTGCTCTCACACTTCACCAATGGCCTGCCCGGAGGAAGGAAATTTGCCACTGTGAAGCCCCATATGGCCCATGAGGCAGCCTTCTACAGCTGCTCATGGGCCATATCAGCTTATTAGGGTACAGTTTAAGGATGCTTTTTTCTAGTATAAAACAAAAGTCCTCTTCATCTATCTCATCTTCATCTCAAGAAACAGAGGTCCTCTTCTCTCACTAGGCAGAGGGTGTCATCTCTCTCTCAGTCTTCCTCTGTTCAAATTTCTCTATTAAATCACAGTTACATCACTTCACAGCTCCAAATACAACTTTTCATTCCCCTAAAAGCATTTTATATGTTACAGGACTAGTTAGTCCATTCTCTATGGCCTTACAAGACAAGTCCAGCCTAAGCCACTCCTTCAATCTTCCTTCCAACCTAAAGTTCTTCTCTCACTCTCCTGACTTAGGTCTCATGCTGTGTCTCTTCATATCTCCTTCTTCCTTCTTTCTCTCACTCAGGGAGGATTTGTGCTTTGGAAGTTTCATCTGGTCAAGAAAGGGTTAAAATCTCTCTCAGGATCTCTGCAAGGCTATAGAGCAATTCATGGTGCCACATTTCAAAGCCATGCTGGGTGCAGGATCAGAGGGAGCCTGACCCAAAGTTCAATTCTGGCTGCACTGAGAGGGGGGTGGCTAGGACCTTTTTCAGGCTGGTCAGGGCTCAACAGTGACAAGCCGATGGCTGATTGCCTCCCCTTCTCCCTACCCGGCAACCATACTGGCCTGGCCCAGCCCCCCGGGCTGCGTGGGCCGGGCCATCCTGGCTCGGCAGATCTCAGCTTGCTACCGGGGGGAGGGGGGGGGGGGGAAGGCAACTCTTGGCCCGGCCGTATGAAGGGACTGAGTTGTTACTTTTTTCACAACGGCAAACCAAAAGGGCCGATTTCCAGGATCTCACCTCAAAATGTATATTCACAAAGGCGTACCTATCCTTTTCATTGGTTTAATCATGTGTCAATATTAAAAAATTGGCCAAACAGGGTCAAACCAGGACAGAAACGTCTTTAGAAAGACATGCTCTCATGTGCACAGGCACTCTAGCTTTGCCAGAGTGATTTCAGGTCTCCTGCAAAGTGAGCTCCTCCAGCAAGGCAGAAGCAGGTGACAGAGTCTTTGTATGGGGTTCCACATATAGCCTTTATCAGATCCCGCACAAAGAATCCTGGGGACAAATGAACTAGGGAAGTCTGAGGGAGCGAGGTTTATATAGGAAAGGCAGAGGGTGGAGCAAAGGGGAAGGGCCAATGGGATATATAGACTCTTCATATGAAAACAGGGCATGCTGGGAAGTCACCCAAACAATAGGCTAATTCGCCTAAAAGGGCTTTCCCTCCCAGAGACTGCCTCAGGCTCTTTGTCTTTAAACCTCACTCCTCCACAGGATCACAGACAATTCCTGGGTTGAGGGCTCACTGCTTTCCACACCGTGTTGTCCTGATTTGCCAATGCTTTAACACATTTTCTTCCACAGGATGTCTCAGAGTATTCCTGTAGCACAGGCAGAATTTGAAAGCCAAATAAAACAATTCTTCAAGTGAAAACATTTCTCAACTATTTATCTTCCATCCTTTTTCAAAAGCATCACAAAAATGCCTCAAAGAAGAAATAACTTCACTATACAGAATAGTATGGTGAACAGTGTGGTTTTTTAAAAGGGTTTTTGTTGTGAACAAAACAACACTTTACAACTTTTGTCGTAAAGTTTCTCTAAAGAATCTACCTTTGACCATGGATGATGTCAGCAGGCAACAAACCCATGCACAAGTGGCATCATGCAAGACAAGGCAGTTAAGACCCCATTTACTGCCATAACTTCTATCAATTGACACGTTATAAATTCCTCTCCACCCTTGTCATTACAATGGAATTGAATATGAAATGTAAAAACAAAAATTTTGGGATTTCCTTTTGATTAAAAAAAGTTTAAAAATAAATATTTCAAACACCTACAACATTTCCTCTCTTTATCTCTCCCCCACCCCAGACAATTTGAGATTCACACAGACTCTCTGGATTCCAGCAAGTTTCAAATAATCTGAAGAGAAACTAAAAAAACCAAACCCAACAACCAAACCAACATCAGCTATTTTTCTTCCCAGTCACTAAGGAAAGCTCCCCCTTGAAGCAGGGGCCAAGAAGAACTGACCTGTCCTCCTGCTCCCCCAGGATCTGTTTCAATCATTTTGGCCAAGTCCCTTAGGGTGCCCTTGGCACTAAAATAAGACACTGCTTAGTTTTCCATTTGAGAACTCTTGCCAAACACTTTTCTCTTTTCCCAGAGGAAATAAAAAGCCCAAAAGTATATTTAGAAATGCCCGACTTAGCTTCGCTTATTAAATATTTATTTTGATATAGATCACAGTAATGTAAGTTAAGTTTGATTCTAGTCACAAGTCCTGAACTTGGATATGGTTTGACACTTTTTTAACATTTACTTAATGCACTAAGCAAATTATCTTCTCTTGCAACTGTATTATTCTGCTTTTCTTGGAAAATCTGTGTCTAAAACATGCAGACACAGCAAGAGAAAGATCATCTTCAGATTGAGGAGACAGAAAACAAATACTATATTTTGTGCAGTATCAACAGAAATGGTTACACTTCTGAACAGAAGTGTACTGTAAGCCCTGCATTTTGACTGGAGAAAGTCACAATTTACCAGTGGTATTTTTAGGCCATTGTGTCTGGTCTGATTTATACATAGAACTCTTTTTTTTTCACCCCAAGTTATTTAAGTTATATATATTTATTCAAAATTAACTAAAAGGAATACTGGCATTTGAACACTGAACTGGAATAATTTACAAGCATTGTAGTAGAATATTAACAAGAAATGCAAGCTGTGACAAGACAAAGAAATAAAGGAATATTCTTCTCTTAACGTGGAATAACTCGTGTGAGCATCCATGAGGCATTGCACCTACTGGTCCATTGATTCCACATTTTAGGACTGTCAGTATAAAAAAGAAAACTACCCAAAAAATACATTACTGGGGCTACCTGGAGTTCCATCATAGCAAAACACAGTAGCAATGACATAATAATTAGGGAACCTCAGAGGAAACTGAACAGTTCATTAGCAGCATTACAAGCTGACATACAAGAAAATCAATCTATGGAGAAGTGAAATAAAGAATTTAAGGGAAGACTGAGATTCCCAATATCTTCAAAGTAAATAATACATCAGTGCTGACATTTCTGAAAAAAATGGGGAAAATATTAGGGATGCCTGAAGCTCTCAAACCACCACAATACAACACTGACTGAGACAAAGACTGTTTTAAAGTCAAAGGGGAGAGAAAAAAGCAGTCCTGGATAAAAGCTTATGTGGACATTTTAAAAAAAAAGGACAATAATAACAAAACTATCCTACAAATGAGCCTTAATAGTTCATTAGCCTGAATAAGCTGATCCACTGAAAAATAAGTGCAAGGCTGATTTGTTTTTCACTACCTGTTGCTTTTTATAACCTGCACTATGATGGAAATAAATGTGAGATTTCTAGAGGGCATTTGAAAAAAATCTCCTTTGCCATAGTCTCTTAAAACTCCCCAGTAAAATTGCACTAATTAGATTTAACGGTATCGACCACGCTGGGATAGATGCAACTCATAATTTAAATGAGAAGATTTGCCATAAACTTGGTTGTGTGTCTGCTGACAGAGAGAGGGATCAAACCAGCCCTCAGCAGCCTCTGAATGCTAAGACCCCTTTTGAAATTGAAGCCCATGGAGTCACTGATGTTGCTCACTTAGAACCAGAGAAAAATTTATGCTGGAAGGAGGCTCCAGAAAGCATCTGGTCCAACCTCCCACTCAAAGCAGAGGCAGCTTCAAAGCAGGATCCTGTTATCCAGGGCCTTCCCAGACAAGTTTTGAAAAGCTCTGTGGAAATTTGCCTGAGCTCTCTGGGTCCTGCTCCAAGCAGCTCTCATGGTGACAGGTTTTCTTCTGTGTCCAACAGGAATTTTCTTTGCTGTGGCTGACCCTGCATCCCTGGAAGTGTCCAAGGCCAGGTTGGATGGAGCTCTGAGCAGCCTGGGAGAGTGGAAAGTGTTCCTTCCCATGGCAGTGGTTGGAACAAGATGAGCTTTAAGGTTCCTCCCAACACAAACCATTCCATGACTCTATCCCACAATCAAGTTTGTCCTTATTAAACTTCCTGAGGCCTTGAATGAAGGGGTTGGGGTGAATAGGACAAAAAAGATCTGTCCAACAGTCCTGTCCCAATGTCTGTCCACCAATACCCCGATTTGGGCAACTTAGCTGAAATGATGCATTTTTCTCCTGCCACAAATCCTTTGCCATTTGCAAGTTGGATGTCTTTAAAGACTCAGAAAAGCTTTGTGCAAAATCCTCTAAATCTTTAGCTGTGGCAGTGGAAGAGATTAGATATCTATTCTGCACAGCTGAATGATAAGCAGTTTAAAATACTTCTCAGATATTCTGTTATGAGATTTGTTTGTTTGCTTCCAAATAACTTTCCTCTGGTTTATCATCTATTCACAGCCTAAATTACAGGTGCTCCCTTGGCTATTAACAGCTCTAACTCTTGTTTATCCAAACCACTAGGCATTGCTTTTAGCAGTACATAATAATTTCTGTCTCATTTTTCCTCTATTTGCTAAAAAGCTGCCTTATCCCACTGGGATTTGCCAAACCATATCTACAGCAGTAGAGTACTCCAGTACTTCAACAATGTTTGATTCTCATGCAAGAGAGGCCAGGAAGAGTAAGAGAAGATGTGTCATGGCAGGCATGGGTAGTACAGTGCCGCAACCTTCCTGGAGAAAAGTCTTTGGAAAGAAACTCCCAGGTGCACAGGCGCGTCTCGCCTTCGCCAGAGTGATATCTTCAGCTCTCCTGTGATGCAAGCTTCGGGCGACGCTGAAGAAGGGATGGGAATCCGCATGGGGTTCCACAGAGAAGTTTATTCCTCTATCTGTGAAGGGGTGGGTCCAGGGACAGAAATCTCCGGGGAACGTCTGAGGGAGCAGGGGTTATATAGGAAATGCAGGGGGCAGGGTAGAGCATCAGGAGAAATCGGCTGAGGGCTCAGGGGTGGAACAAGGGGAAAGGGCCAATGGGGTACAAACAATTTGCATAGAACAGAGAGACATATTGGGAGGAACTTTTTCCTCACCATGACAAAGGAGGTTAGTGCCTAAGGGCACCATCTCCAGGGGCGTGCAGAGCACTCTTGTAAACTGGCTCACTGGCCTCCACAGTGTTACCTTTAGGAATCACTATTTATGTATTTGCTGAAAATAATGGTATCAGGGCTGAAATTCATTTAAACATTGCTATTCTTTTCCTGAACTGCAAGAACCCAGTAGGAATTCTATGCTATAAATGCTTCTTTGTATTTCTAAGGAAACTGGATACAAACACAGACTTCCTACACATCAGGCACATCACACATATTTTAGAGTACTGAGATCTTCTTTAGAGCCACATTTCCAGTGAGCTCAAAACATGACGCTAAGTGTTTGAGCATAAACCACTGACAAAAGTTCTGGTCATATACATTAGTGACCCTTTTTTTTTTTTTTTTAATTTGACAGCAGACAAGCCCTCCCAGCCCTAATTGTCATTTAATCCTCATCCATTTTAGTTATTGCAAAATGGAATGGACACATGCTGCAGCTGCTTTCTTCTTTTCTTTTTGATTTTCATCAGAACTCGTACCATCGACATTCTCCATTTCTTTCACGTACCAGTTTCCTGGAATTTGCTACTCCACTTTTGACTCCTGAGTTTTGTATGTTTATACAATACTATCACAATTTTCTATGCAAAAAATCAATGGCCTTGTAGGGATTTTATATAAAACACCTAAATTTCTTTAGTGAAAGATTAGAAAGACAAACGTTTTTTTCAAGAATAGTAACAAAGACTTGACAAGAATAAGTCCAAGCCCAGGGACTCCTGGGGCTTTCAGTGAAGGGTAAGCAGGAGCTAAATTGAGGACTTAAAGTGTTTGTGTTCACAGACCTTACATAAAGTTATGGTGATCCTATTCTTCTTTATTTGGGACTTCATGCTTGGATTTGAATATGATTTCCCATCCTGCTGTCACAGCAGAGTTTACCAAAACCCAGGTTTAGTGGTTAATGTCTGCTTTGCACAAGGTTCATTAAGTGACAGTACAATAACAGTAAGGTGTACTGTGGATAGCCCATGGACTTCCCAGGGAAGCAGTTCCTTGGTCAGCTTTTCCTTGTGGAGTTAGAGAACACTCCCAGAACGCAGCCAGAGCAACGGCCAGAGTGTGGTTCATTCCTTCCTCTAGGAAATCCTAATCTCAGTTTTGGGACAGCACATTAAGAAATAAATATTTTAGTTTGGACCTTCAGAGGATACAACAGCTGTAACCAGTGCAGACAGGCCAGAGGTCTCCCTGGATAATTCCCTAATTTCAGGCTATTGCTCCCTGCCATAATGCAGAGCATGATCCATGGCATATCAGGCACAGACAAAACAATTCCTGTGTGTGCCTGGTGAAACAAACATGAGTCTGCAGCCACCATTAGTGGTGACAGGCACCACATGGAGGTGCCCAGGGCAGTCCCCACAAAGGTCACTCATAAAGCACATTCCAACTCATTGCTTTGCCTTTGAGCACAAATCCAATTACTTCTGTTTTGCAAGTCAGGATTTTCAGCAGCAACACACAGCAGAAAGCAAAACCTAGTTAGGTGACGCTTCCTTAACTGTAGGCAGATCTGATTAATGAGGCAGGGCTGAAATTAACTTTTTTCTTCACGTCAAGAAGATTTCCCCAGTTGTGCAAAATTCCCCTTCTGATGCTGTTCATTCCCATTTAACTCCTGCCAAGCACTCTGAAAGTTAACACACTTCTTAGGCTGCACCAGTCAGCCATTCGTGTCTTATTATCTCTGTAAATATAATGAGATCTGAGTTGGTATTAATGGCTTCAGATTTATCTCTTTAGGTTGGAAATGCAACTCCTGCTGCAGTTGCAGCTAACTGGAAACATATCCAGTGACTTCAGCTGATGGAAATCAGAGGAACATGCTTCATAACTTTTAAACGTGACATTTAAAAATGTTTAGTGCTTGGATTAATACTGGAAGCATTGCTTCTTCCTGGCTAGCAATGTTCCTCGCACACACAGCCACAAAGAATTAAACCAGCTATCAGTATAAGTAACTGGTTAAAAAAATAAAAGTCTACTCAAAATTAGGCAAACTCTTTCCAGGGACATTTAAATTACTATCAGTGTTTAAAGATTCCAAGACCAGTTAGTGACATCCTGTGCTTTTCCATTCTCCATGGACAGTCCTGACTATGCAGCATCACATTACTGGACTAATGGAGCAGTCCCGGCATAATTCTTTTTAAGTATTAATTTTCTAGTTTCATATAGGTACAAAATTCATACCATAGGGAAGATCTGGCTGTTGAAAGAACACAAGAGGAATCTCAGCTCTGCATTGGAGCCCTCCATGGATCTCCCAGGCCACCAAGCCTGCAGATTCTTTGTAGCTCTCTTTGTAGCAAGGCAGACTTTTAAACTAATCCATTCACACAGGAAAAACTTATGTTATCCAATGGAACTTAATATTAAAAAGATAAAGAAGTTATTTGACCAAAAAAGCAGAAAATAAAAGATAATGAAAAGAGAGAGAAGAGAGAGAAGAGAGAGAAGAGAGAGAAGAGAGAGAA
>WAAG01009431.1:0-14261 GCA_013390105.1 Tichodroma muraria | reverse complement strand
GTTTTTTTTTCTTTCTTTTTTTTGTGTTAGTTAATAAAGTCTGTCCTTTTCAAGTTTAAGCCTGCTTTGCTCTTGATTACAGAATTTTTTTTTTTTAAATTGGCAACCCAAATTAATAGTTTTCTGTCTGGTTCAAACTGAAACCACGACAGCTATGAACAACCTGCATTTAAAATGAGATAAATTATCTATATATTAGAAATCTCCTTTAATTTTCATTTCTTCTTTCTTGGGACAAGAGGGGTGAAAAAACCTAATTTTTCTGTGTCATAAAACACATAAAATGTAGCTGTTGGTTTTGCATATGGCTACGGCATTTTTTTCCCAGAATCTGACTCTCTCGATTCTTCAGAATTTTATTCTCCAATCAGGAAGCACATGGATGTTACACTGGAGTCAATTATGACTCAAATTTGGATGACCCCTCATTGTTCTCACTCAAACAGATCCCATAGGGTGCTGGGGAATAGTTTCTCTCATTATTCTGAAGTTATTTCACTCAAAGTTCAACACATGAAATCAGTGACTTTCCAGAAGTTCACATTTTGCTATTTTGCCTCTTGATTGAACTCTTTGAACTCCATGATTCATCTCTCATTATTTATCTTTTTTATGAATATCAGCATATTATTTTGCTGCTGATATTCAACAAACATTTCCTCTAGACAAAATAGGATTTTTTTCTAAATAATTTTTAAGTACAAGAAGGGATTTTTATTCAGATATTGATAATCAGGAAGTGGAAGGAATGGTTTTTGTCACACACATGGAGCACCCATTAAGCAGACTGAATATTCAGTGATTTTACATCACCAGCTTGGTATGTCAGACCCAGATAATTTATTTCATGGATCACTTTAAAGTGCATGTGTGGTTTGACTGTTAAAAAGTCAACTTATTGGATCAAGCCCATCTTTAATTTGTTGTGCTGTTCTGTCTCAAAGGAAATGAAAACAGGCTTTTCAGAGAAGGGTTTCAGGTCCTGAATGAAATGATATGGTCCCCTTTGTTCTCTGAATATTCTGCAATACCAACTGGCTCATATTTGACTAGATCAATGTTAATTACAAAACTAATTTTGGAAGTGTTTAAACTTTACAGTTCTGGGTAAATCTTAACCCCTCTCCCACTCAGGGTTCGTTCTGAGAAGCACCTGCATTTTATTTTTTACTACTTCATGAATACAAATATCTAAGGATATCTTAGGACTAAGGTAAGGATAAGGACTTAAGTCTAAGGATATCTTAGGACTAAGATAGGACTGGATCTAAGGATAAAGTAAATTCTGTTTATCTCAAGCTAAAATGCAGTGTTAGAACATCAGTGATTAATAGCAATTAAGTAATCAAGAGGAAGTAAATCAGTAGAAAGAAGCAACTAACTAAACATGTACAGGAAAAATTAAATAAATCCTCATAAAATTTCTTTCTATTGCTGCTAATGCTGTTTTCTCCAAGATCAGTAATTTTGTAGAAAAAGAAAGCGCTAGGTAATGTGTAATTATATTTTGTATACTGTAACTGATGCACAAAACTGTGATACTGTGTTATCTTATATCTTTAGGAGGTATGTAATACATTTCACTGGCAACTGAAATTAAAAATGTATATGCAAGGCTTAAGTACTCAAAGGAGAGCCCTAACTAAAACAAATCATGGTGCTGAAAATTTAAGGAGTTGCAATTACAGTGCCTTTGTGCTCCTTGGATAAGTCAGGTTTGTGCAGCTGAGCCTCTGCCATCAGTGTTAGACAGGGCTCAGCACCTCAGTGAGTGTTCTGAGGGTGCAGATTGTAAATAACTGCTGTTATTTAGTCCTACTAAACATAAAGAAGTCCTGCTGCAAGTGATTCTGCTGAATTAGCTGTGCCTATTTCACCTGGAGATAATTGTCCTGCTTTTTACCTTGGCTCACCTCCTGCCTCCCATTCCTACACAGCCTCTGCAGGGAGCTGATACTCTGCTCGGAGGATCAAGACTGCCTCATTCGTGCTTGTTACTGCTGTGAAATTCCTGGTTTGCCCCACCTGTGCTCTTCCTCTGCTCCTGTTGCACCCAGATGGAGTCTGGTGCTGCTCCTTGGAGGAGGAACAACACATCTCCACTGTCCCAGAGATCTTAATATTCCCACAGACCACATTCACAGGCAGGTTAAAGAGAAAAACTAATTTCTATCAACTCTCCAAAGCAACAGCTGGAATTGAACTGTTAGGATACACACATCCATGGCTCAGCTACTCTCCTTCACTGCTTTAAAGTCAGAGACTTTAGAGTTGGACTCTTTAAAGAAGAGAAATAGGCCCCTTTCACATGATACATGTCACCTTGCAGTGAGTGCTTTAAGGTCACACAAGCTATGCTACAGTATTTCCTCCTGCTCAGCTATAAAGACAGCCTTAAAGACTATTCCAATGACAGCCATCCCTCAGGTGACATCCAATTTATGATCTCCAGTTACATGAGATTACTGCCATTCCACAATATAAAAATCTTCTCGTGATCCAGATCAATAATTTCCACCTTCCAGAGAAAGGCATTAGACTGATAACAGTTTGAAAACTGAAGACTTTCTGAGACTTATGTCTCAGAAAGGGCTACAGTGAAGATGGATAGGGACAATTCATCAGGAACTGCAGTGCCAGGACACAGGGAATGGCTCCCACTGCCAGAGGGCAGGGCTAGATGTTGGGCAGGAATGGTTCCTTGGGAGGATGGGCAGGCACTGGCACAGGATGCCCAGAGAAGCTGGGGCTGCCCCTGGATCCCTCCAGTGTCCAAGGCCAGGCTGGACATTGGGGTTTGGAGCAGCCTGGGACAGTGGAAGGTGTCCCTGCCCATGGCAGGGGATGAAAAGAGATGAGTTTTATGACCCATACCATTCTGGGACTCTGTATCAGCTGTACAAAAGCAGATCTATAGCTATGAATATTCCTTAATTTGTCTTTTGATTACGACTATAAATACATTCCAGTATTTGATCTCTTTTCTCCTGCCTGATGCACTAATTAATACTATCAGTATATAAAATAACAATAATAAAATCAGAAAGATATTTCTTTACCAGAAAAAAAAAAAACAATCAGCATCCTGCAGATGCTGACAATGTTTAAACACCCAGGAGCAGAGCACAGCATCATTAATATTTTCGGTGCCTGGTATTATTTTTGTGCACAGAACATGGTTACAAACAGTCAGGATGCAGCAGCTGAAAGAAGCTTTGTCAAGGAGCATTCCAGGCTGCTTATATCTGATCTATTGTCATTATTCCTTTGAAGCTGTATCATAAGCAGCTCAGTAAGACACAGTGAAAGAAGTTATTGCACAAGAAAGTTTGGCTTTTTACAGCACTGTCATCAAAATTTACTGGTGTATTAAAGGTCCTAATTTGAAAATAAGTTTTTTGCCTTTTTTATGGTATGTGATATTTTATAGAGATTACACTCATGGAGGAACCTGGAAACTCAGTAATTAACAACTTGAAGATCTTCTAAATGCCAAAGCTAATCCATAGGCTGACCAACAACATTAAAAATTCATGAATCATGTCAGAGAACATACTCCCCAAGTAAATTATTCCTGAAGAAAAGATTAAAGCAGTTTACAAGGCTGTATCTAGGACCAAAAACAGTCATGAAAAAGAAATAACACAAATAATCAGAATAAAAATTAAAATGTGCTGTGAAACAGGCAGAGAATAGTTTTTAATATATTCCACCTTTGTTGACTGATATGAAAGTTTATAATAAGTGGCAGTACAAGGGTTGGGTTTTCAATGTGTGAAAAAAGGAAGCCAACATGGTGCATGTTTTACTGTCTCCTCAGACCACACATTAGACCTTCATGTGAAAGAAAATAAAAGAAGGGAAAAGAAGAAGGGGGAAAGAAGAAAAATAGAAGCTCCATGATTTCCCCTGGAGCCATTCAGAGCCCTCCTGGTACAAACTCCAGGTTCCCTAGCCAAAGGAAACTGTTCCAGCAGCAGCCCAATACAACTGATGGACTCCAAGATCACTGGCAACCAATGGTCTGGCGATTAGAGGGACAATAAGTCATCCAGAAAACACACAAAAACCTTCAGTAAAAAAGAAGCACAGATGCAGGACTATATGAGAGACCAAAACTATCTCATATTTGTTTTATCTACCAGTCTAATTATTGTTTTTGTCCAGGTGTTCCTTTTGCTGACTTGACTTTAACAAATCACTCTGTTGGTAGATGCTCACATGAATAAAAGTCTCTGTTTTATTCCAGCAGAATCTTATTTGGGCAACAGTAAATATTTACTGACACAGAATGCTGTGCAGTCCTTAAAAGTGAATGTGGTTTTATTTCAAATTTGAGGGCCGTTTTCTGTGATCTCGTTAGCTGAGAAACTAAGAAAACTATGTCAAAAGTTAAATGCTTTCATGAAAATGAAAGACTGGCTGATCCTTCTTGAATAAATTAAAGAGTGAAGAAGGAATTAATAGTATTATGAACAATGAAATTCTTAAAAAGGGAAAAAAATATTTAAAAAATATACAAAACACCACATTTTACCTAAAATTTGGCAGGAATAAGTTATACTGAATGGAGGGGGAAGGGAGAGGGGTTTGCCAATGAAGTGATTCAGAAAAAGAAAGAAAAAGGAAGGAAAGAAAAAGGAAGGAAGGAAGGAAGGAAGGAAGGAAGGAAGGAAGGAAGGAAGGAAGGAAGGAAGGAAGGAAGGAAGAAGCAATTCACACCTCCCTTCCTCATTTGCACAGGTGAATTTATCTCTGCACCCTCTCTGTGAGTAATACTAAAGGCACCCCTGGGAAATACCTGTCAATCTCTATCGTACAATAAAGTACCGTCACAGCTGTAGTCACATCCCAGGGGGAAGGGGGGGGCAGCTTGTCTTACGGGAACCTCCCTCCTGTCCCTGCACCTCCAAAGCACCTGAGAGGGTTTGAATTATCCCTCACCTGACAGCAAAGACAGCCCCTATCTCCTCAAACAGCAAATGCTGAAACTTGGAAAATAGGCAGCTGCTTATTTCTCCTCAGGAGTCTTGCACACCTGTTTTGTTTTCTCACCTGCCTCCTACTTTGGAATGAAGTTTTTGAAAAATCTTCCCTCCCCTCTACTATAACCCCCCACAGATTTCAATGGGAATTCTAAGACTTCTTCATTTAATATAAGAGGGTAAAATTTCTGCTGGTTCAAGAGCTGGTTCACCAAATAATATCAGCCAGCTGAGGAGGGGACTGATGATTCACCAGCAGAGCAAAGCAGACAGCTGGGCTGGGAGCAACTGCAGCCACCCAGTGCCAGCCTGTTCCTGCATCCAGTTTTAATCTGCATTTCTCCAGTCCCTTGGATGGACACAGCATGGCCACCCGTGAGTTTGGAGTGATTACTGACCAATTCTCTCCCTTGACAAGAAAAAGGTAGAGGAGGGAACAACTACAGGAGAACATTTTGCACTACTCTATTTCTGGTGCATGTTATAAATATTTCAAGGGTTGGCTATGTTAGAAAGGATTCTTCATCTTTCAGAAACAAGTTTACATGACAATATTTGGTGTTTCTGCACCCCTTTACTTCCATGCAAAGTGCTGTTTCTGTGCCCATTTGGAATAAGCTTTTTAAAAATCTTCCCTTCCCCCTGGTTTAAATACCCAAATTAAAATGGGAATTGTAGGACTCCTTTCCAGTCCTTTAATATTAAAAGGGTAAAATCTTGGAGGCTATTTGAAACACACCTTTCTTGAGTGTCATGGAGCAGTGCTAGGTGGGCTACATTTTTATTGGCTCCAGGAAATGCAGAAGTTGAGATTTTGTTTAAATGCTGCAGAGAATATAAGATGAGAATTTTCTTCTACCTCTTTTATAGGGTTGGATTTAATTCTGCCTTTTTTTCCCCTTCCCTTATATAAACTTCCCTAAGTTTATATAAGTTTATATACAGTTTATATAAGAGGCAAATACTCTGAAATCCCAGGCAGGACTTCTTTCATTTGGGCCACTGCTCCTCTCTGAGGATGGTCAAAACTTTGTTCTCCCATCAATTAGTCTTTATTTCCTCTCTGACACCTTTTGTGTCGTAACATAACGTAACGTAACGTAACGTAACATAAACATAACATAACCATAACATATAGCAAAAAATATCAGCTTCAAATGTGAAGACAAGGAAAAATTAAGAGAAGGAAAGTCAGCAACCATGGAGTTTATCAGTGCTGAGGTCTATTTCCACACTGTGTCTTCCAAGCCCTGAGGAAAATGTGCTATGAGAACCATATATTCTCTCCTCAGTGAGGAGATGTTACCCCCATAATCGTTGCATTAGGCAACAAAACTGTGTAGAAAACAATGTCTTGGCACTGTACTGGTGCTGGTGACAATCACAAGAACAACTGCCTTAATCTCCCTGTTGTCAGGAGAACACAAACTTTATAATAACTTCTTGCATACATTCTGAGAAACAGTGCCAGCTCCCAAGACAAAACTTTGCTAATGCTCTACAAATTCATTTCTTCAGCGGCTTCTGAGGCACATGTGTGTGTGTTCTATTCCTGATTCCCTTCCTCCTCAGCTCACAGCAACAATTACTTAGAAATATGCCTACAAATGATCCAAATGCAGTAACTTCTTCTGGATCAATAAATGTACTAAACTGTGTTGATGCTAGGGTTATCATATTCAAGATCACAGTGGTTTAGCTAGAAAACAACCAAACAAGAATGAACAGAGCCCTGAAATCCTAACAGGAGGCATGGGGAGATCAGCATTGAACAACAGAAGGGGCAGTGCTGTAAACACACACACACTGCTGATTTAGGCAGCAGAACCACAACATGGAGCAAGTCAGTTTGGATCTCTCACAAAAGTGATTTAAGCACCATTCCAGCAGGTAAATCAGCTAACAAGGTGTATTGGAGAGGAGTGAGAAGAAAGGAAGGCACTCAGTCTGGCTCCCTTGGCTACTGCAGTGCCTGCTGAGACAGGGAGTTCCCTGGGGATTGTTTTCCCATATCCCTGAATGAACGGAACGTTTTCCTCTGGAGAGGTGAAAGGTGCAAACGTCTCAGAGCTGTTACATGTGCTGAGCTCACCCTGTGAGCCAGGCTTTGTGCAAGCTCAGCATCGTGAACGGGAACACTTTGGGAAAAATGAGATAGATCTGTGGGATCTGGTCCAGCCATGCAGGGACCAAGTGTTCCAGCTGTGAGGGGCACTCACGGGCATCTGCAGCACAGGGAATGGGAGTATGGGAACCTCCTGGGCTTAAACATCAGAAATAAGATCAATTCCAACACTTATTCCAGCTGCATGGAAGAGGTGCAAGAGCACACACATGGCAGTATTCCAAAACTTAGAGGTGTCCTAACTTATCCTCCCTTCTCTGAGAGTCATTTCTATATCATATATTCTTTATCACACAATTTTCAATAAAAGTACAAGAAAGCTGCTTTGAACAAATAATCAAAATAAAATATTTTCCTTTGTGTTTATATTTAATTTACAGGCTCTTTTTGTTCATTATTCATGACATGTGGTTTCTCTATTGTTTCTGCAAATATTTGTCTTTAAGTAGAGAAGTTAATTAATTTTGATTATACTTAAATCTCCACTTATCATCACACATATCTGATCTAATTAACATAAAGTGATGAATGTTACTGCCATTAAATACAATGAGCTAAACCCCTAACAGTTGAATAGCCTTACTTGATAAATATAATATTTTAGGAAAAAAATTGTCTCAGTTCTTCTTTTCTACTGTAAACCATTTAATAGTTCATGTTCTATTTATGCGAGGTTATCCAGATGCTGAATCATAATTCAACCTTTTGTGTGAAATAATTTATTGAAGTCCTGCTAACACCTCAGAGCCCTCAAGGGTTGCACTGGGATCTAGTGACAAAGCCAAAGATCAGCAAAAGATCAGTCCTGTCCAGAAAGGTGAGATTAGGGAAAATATTTTTTTATGCAGTGAATTTAAGGAAGACATTTTTGATGTATCATATCTATCCTAAGGATAAAACTGCCCTGAAATACTTCTTGAAGGACCCCAATACTTGTTATGTTAAAAAGATTTATGGTCTGTCATTAACAAAATGCCCAAACACCTTCTAGTGTTCCAGAAATCCCAAAAATGTTGTTGTTCCAGGCTGCCTGGAACAGGAGGCAGTTTGTGTTTGTGGCAACAAACATCATCAACAGTCCATTCATAACAATTCAAATTGAGTTTGTTGACTTTGACCAGCTGCCAAACACTCACCCAGCCACTCATTCACCTTCCTCAACAAGATGTGGGGGAAAATAAGATGAAAGGGGTCATGAATCACAATAAAGTCATGGACATCATCAGAATGTGGCATGACAAATAAGCTGGTATGAGGTAAAAAGCACAGTAGGGATCTAATTTACCTAAATTAATAAATGTAGTTTTCTCTTTAGGTCTACTTAAAATCAAGATAAGAGAAATAATTAAAATATTAAAATGAAAAATAAGATGTCTTTACCACCTGCAAGTGAGAAAGAAATGTTTATATTCACTTGCATATGAAAAAATTTTTGATTGCTACATCATGAAATTCCATTGTTAAGATATGAACATCCTAAGTTTAAGACCATAGGAAAGGTTAAGTTTCTTACCTGCTTCCAATAGAAATTATTTAAAAGAATGAAGTTAACGTATTTAATACCAAGAAATGATGACCGAACAGATGACAATGACACTCTTAGAATCTGCAAGATCACTCAGTGCATTAACCACATGAATTGATTTTACATATGAGCACTTCATGTAGCAAATCAAACATATTTTATATTCAGAGAAAGCCCAGAAAACCCATACCACTTCCAGTGGGTTGAAACACATTCCCAAAGATTTTTGGGTAGGAGAGGGACTGCTCATACTTGCTTTGCTGAAGAAGGAATTTTGGACACAGTTTGGATACTTTCTCCTCAAAATTACTTAAGTTTCACTGAGAAGAGACTTTCCCTCTCCAGGATAATCATTTAAAGTTTCATTTTAAGATTGATGAAAGGGACCTGCACCTTATAAATCAAGTGTTTACTGTGTGTGGTGAAAATCCAGTATGAAAGTCTGAAAAGCAAACCTGATTAAGGAATACCAGGGAGTAATATTGTCTATGAAGCCAGATAAGCATCTAGAGTAGATAAGAACTCACAAAGAAACCTCTCAGAAAGCAAGTTCAGCAGTGAAGAAGCAAATACTGATTTCAAAAACTAGAATTTAAACAACATTATCATCCCTGTGCTCTTAAAGCTTCAGTTTTTTAATATCATGTGTTCAAACCTAGTTCAATGTATGAAGTTTTAGAAACTCTCGTAACAAACCACATTGGGGTTAGAGACTCTGGAATGTCATGGACAGCTAGAGGGCTGCCCATGTAAATGATATTCCCAAAGTTCAGAGGATGTTAAATGACAGCTTAACACCTGCTGCATTTCTTTTTCCCCTCGAACTTTTTGGAACAGTGAACTGGAATATCTTGGAGCTGTCTGAGGCCACTGGAATTTTGCACGGAGTTAGGAGTGAAACACGCCGGAGTTAGGAGTTTGTTATGTCCTTGAGCATCTTCCCTCAGGAAATGTGCAGTGGTTTAATAAGGCTGGAATGGACAGGGTGGTTTCTGGCACTGGGGAAGCGCTGCAGAAGCACTGGGCATTTGCCAGGGATGTGCTTGGGATGAGCTGAGGATGAGCTGGATGGAGATGAGCTGGGGATGTGCTGAGGACGCCCTGGGGATGAGCTCGGGATATGCTGGGGATGTGCTGTGTATGCACTGGGGATGAGCTGGGGATGAGTTGGAGATGAGCTGGGGATGTGCTGAGGGTGCCCTGGGGATGAGCTGGGGATGAGCTGGGGATGAGCTGGGGATGTGCTGGGTATCTTCTGAGTATGCACTGGGGATGAGCTGTGGATATGCTGGGGATGAGCTGGGGATGTGCTAGGGTTGAGCTGGGGATGAGCTGGAGATGAGATGGGGATGAGATGGGGATGAGCTGGGGATGAGCTGTGGATGAGACAGGGATGAGCTGGGGATGAGCTGGGGATGCGCTGCGGGCCCGGTGCTGGGCCAGGCCCATTGCTGGGGTTCCTGTGGCGCCCTGGGGACACCATCGAACCCTGATGCTGGGCCAGAGGCTGTGCCATGGCTGGAATCATAGAATATCCTGAGCTGGAAGGGACCCACAAGGACCATACTCACTCCCATTATACTGATTCCAATTACTTCAATTAGATGAACTATCACAGAATCATGGAGTGCTTTGGATTGGAAGGGGCCTTAAACATCATCTCATTCAAATCTCCTGTTCTGGACAGGGACACCTTCCACTATCCCAGGCTGTTCCAAGCCCCAATGTCCAGCCTGGCCTTTGACACTGCCAGGGATCCAGGGACAGCCCCAGCTTCTCTGAGCACCCTGGGCCAGGGCCTGCCCACCCTCCCAGAGAACAATTCCTGCCCAATATCCCATCCAGCCCTGCCCCCTGGCAGTGGGAGTCATTCCCTGGGTCCTGTCCCTCCATCCCTTGCCAGTTGTCTCTCTCCATCTTTCCTGCAGCTCCTTCAGGCCCTGCAAGGCCACAGTGAGGTCACCCCAAAGCTTCTCCTCTCCAGGCTGAACAATCCCAGCTCTGCCAGCCTTTCCCCCCAGCAGAGCTGCTCCATCCCTCTGATCCTCCTGGTGCCTCCTCTGGGCTCTCTCCGGCAGTTCCAGGTCCCTGCTGTGCTGGTCCCAGGGCTGGGGCAGCTCTGCAGGTGGGGTTTCACCTGAGGGGCAGAGGGGCAGAATCCCCTCCCCTGCTGCCCACGCTGGGCTCAGCCCAGGGCAGGGGTTTGCAGTCCCTGGCACCCAGGGGGGTTTGAGGGCCAGCTCTGCCCCACAGCTCCCCAGGGCCTCTCCCAGGGCTGCTCCAGCTGTTCAGCCCCAGCCTGGACTGATCTCAGGTGATCCTGGATTCTTACTCAGGTGCACCCCCAGCACTTGTCCAAGTAAACCTCAGGAGATTCCCAGGGGCCACTTCTGGAGCTTGTCCAGATCCCTCTGGATCACATTGCAAACAGGTATGAGATAAACAAAGCATATTTTGTACCTCTGATTCCGTTCTGATTCAAGAAAGATCTATCTGGGTGGAAATCAGTCTGCCTGAGACCAGTGTCGTAAAGAGATTGTGTGTGGAAAATTGTGTGTTTCTTGATTTGGTTTCAAAGGTCCCTTAAAATTATGAATCATATTATAACAATACTGCATAACACTGAAAGTGTTTCCTGATGGACATGTTTGAATGTTAAGCAGTACCATAAAATCAAACAGTATTTGTTCTTCCTGTGAATGAAATTAGCACTAAGGAATTCAAACTATACTTATTTATCAAACTTACCACTGTTATCTAAACAATATTATGTATTTGTGAGAATATGAAACCAAGCTTTATAGTATTAAAATTAGCTATATAAAATTAGTTTATTGGCATATATGATCATTGTATCTTTTCATGTACTTCAGCTGCGAGAGAGCTGTAAATCACAAGTTTATTTCTGAAGTTTTCCTAAATTTCCTAAATGAGGACACAGATTAAAAATTTAAGAAAAAAAAAGGAAATCAACACAAAATAACCCACAAACAAAAAAAAACAACAACCAAACACAGCAACCTTCTCTATGTTTATAGAGAATATATAATAAGATTTAAGATCCTTCATCATATGCCAGACTCAAATGTTGTTACATACACATTTGAACTAACCCAGAACAAGACTCCAAATTCTGTTCTGCACAGCTGGTACAATGTAATATTCTTTTACTGCCAAGAATATGTGTGAGCGCAAAGAGAACTGGATGACTTATTAATATTGTTCCTCCAACATTTAGGCTTTTATGAGGACATACAGAAATTTCAATAAAGTATAATAAAAAGTTTTATTTTTGACATATCACAGAATAGTAAATACAACAGGCTAACCTTAAGCAAAGATAAAGGATGCAGATATTCTCACAGCTCAGATCTTCTACTGCTGTTACTCACAGGTATTTACTTCAAGTGAGGATGCAGCCTAAAAATTGTCTAATTTCTCTACAGTAATTTTTAATTTTGATTCTTTTTTTTCTAAACCTAAAGCTAATGAAAATTCAGAAGTATCTTCTCCCCACCCCATGCCCCATATACAAAATAGAAAATGCCCCAAAATACAAAAATAAAGTTAAAGGGAATGTAGGACCTAACAAGAAGGTTTGATTTTTCCCAACTGTAACCCGTCTAACTCCAATCTAGGAAAGGAAAAATTAAATATGGCATTTACAGCACCCTACATTATATTCAGGATGTTTTAAGGTTGCTTTACAAGGATGAGTCCAAGTTTTAAGAAATCTCTGAACAAGAAAGGTTAAGATGAGCATATTTATCTTATAATTCCTGAGAGTTTTAAAAGTCTGTCTTTGCTTCATCCTTTTCAACTGGAAATATCACAGAATCATGGACTATCCTCAGTTGGAAGTGACCCACCAGGATCATTGAGTCCGATTTCTGGCCCTGCTAGGAACACTCCAAAATCTCACCCTGTGCCTGAGATCCAACTGGTGGGGTTTTTTAAATGAATTTTGACTTTAGATTTACTCTCAGGGTAATTTTCTCATGGTTGGTCATAGAATCCAGAATGGTTTGGGTTGGAAAGGATTTTGAAGGCCATTTAATTCCACCACAGGGACATCTTCCACTGTCCCAGGCTGCTCCAAGCCCCAACGTCCAGCCTGGCCTTGGACACTGCCAGGGATCCAGGGGCAGCCCCAGCTGCTCTGGGCACCTGTGCCAGGGGCTGCTCACCCTCCCAGGGAGTAATTTCTCCCTAATATCCAATCTGAACCTACTCCCTTTCAGTGGGAATTCACTCCCTCTTGTCCTGTTACTTGTAAAATTTAAGTCACACTCACATCTATTAGAGGAATTCGGCATTTTTCAAGAAAAAAGAAATCTTTATGATCCCCTCAGCAACTAAGACTCCTTAATATTTCCTGTCTACCACCACTGGCCATGACATATAAACTGGAGTGTGCTCAGGGAGATGCCAAACTTGTGTGATTTGTTGAGTTCTACACATCTGAAAACTGGGCTGAGGTCAAGTCCTACTTAAATGAATGAGTTCTTCTTAAATTATCTACTGCAATACCTACATTGACAATACATGCTATGTTTTGTGTTTGGCAAAAAAACAGTTAAAAAATTAAAATGCTATGAAAAAGACCCTCTGAATTATATTTGAGAGAGAACATAAGGTTATGTAAAAAAGCCCAGAGAGCTTTTGGATTATGTTGTTATTTTAAATTTAAAAAAAGAAAGAATAAAATTTTAAAAAAGTCAAAATCACCTGTATTTGTTCAAGTATGCAACTGCAGAAATGTTGTAAAAAATAAATAGATAACAACTTCTATTTTCCTAGTTTTCTCTCTTGGAGAAATTAATTTACTTTCTGTATGATATGTGTACAACAACTGATTTAAGAGTCTGGCTCCCAGTCTGGACAGATCCTGCTGAGACACCAAATGGACTGGACTGAAACATAAAAGTAATGCTCATAATTCTAGGGATGTGAACACATCACACACAAAAAGGCAGGTTGTCCCTGCAATGCCATAAGGAAGTAAACCAAAACCTGTAGAAAAATTTCACCTATAAATCTTTTGTTTGTTTGTTTGGTTGGTTGGTTGGTTTTATCCCCCAGCTTTTAGTCTCAGACTTAGCAATCCCTTCCCAGGACAGGCAGGTCCTACAGAGCTGTTACTGATTTCTGCGGGGCTCCGAACATGCTCCAGCACTTATGGATGTGCATCCTGCTCCTGGATCTTGGCCAGAGCTGCACCAAGTGAAAACCTTTACTCTGCATTTCAACAGCTGAAAGTGCAAGAGGAAAAACTTTGTCTCCAGTGTGGTGGTGGCATCCCTCAGAAAAATTGTTCTCTTGATCTTTGAAGTGTGCATACATGCTGGGATTCATACTTTGTGCATGAAAAATGAAAATATTTCTCCAAAATCTAAAGCAATGATACAAGTATTTACATCAAGCATTAATAATGATTTAAATAAGTAATAAGCCTAAAATAAAACTGTTAAATCTCTCAAAGATGTGCTTCGTTTCAGAGCTGTAAATGCATGTGCACCTTGTAAAGAGCAGGGAACATGAGGAAGCAACATAAGAATTGAGATGGCTGTTGGATCCTAGTTAGGAGCCTTATGCTGTATATAGTTGTGGTAGTTTGGCCATGATT